>JAMKCH010017881.1:0-187157 GCA_023653785.1 Ophioderma brevispina
AGAAATACAAAAATTACGGCATGGATTAAAATTATGGAAATTATTTTACTATGTGCATATAGGCGCTTAAAGCTGCTTGAAGATAGCCCCTCAGAGCCACCTAGAACGAGAATTATTACCACAATGTGGAAAGGTGTTAAAATTGCGGCCACTTTGGATATATAAATTAGGTATCTTGCGCGCTGAATAAAATACTTCGGATCTTACTATAATTTGGGGGCCTTATAGAAATGTGTTGTGGTTAAAAAAATGCAATTTGTTGGAGGTTCCTCCTAATGTGACTTATTTTACCAAGACTCAAAGTACTGTTAGTAGTGTGTATGTTTTCTGTGGTAGTGTCTCCCTCAGATATTACTGCATAAAACAACAGGGCATCCTAATGTAAGGATGTGACATCATAAGTTACATCATCTTTACACTCAAAGATAATCCAGCCATCCAAAGTTCCTATCTATGTCCAAACCTTTTATATATTCACAGATCCAGAAACCTAGTGAAAGTATACAAGCCTTGTAAAGCTACAAACTTTTAAAAAAAAGTACAATGCGAGAAAAAGAGTTTGAAATTGCAGTTTAGAACAGACATCAAGATTCAGATTTTTGTTTTCTTTCGCAGATCAGTGGTACTATTTATATCATTTTAGTGTTCTAAAATGCCTTGGTCTTCAAGATATTCTGCAAGGCTCATCAAACCAAAACACATTTTTGCATATTTTTACACTGGAGTCAAACTTTGATTACGTCATCAAATTTTTCCAATTGACGACTTAGGTGTACTACTTTGAAATTACAACATAGATTTCCTTACTTTGAACATCCAATGTCCCTGAGAAGTGTTTTACAAATGTGAATAAATTCGAATAAATATTTGCTTACCAAGAAAATAGTACGTATTTTAAACCTCGGATAAACAGAGAAATTACGTTTTGAGAAAATTGCAATTGACACTCTATTTTGTACACGTTTCAAGGAAAAATAAAGTAACAGTTCTCTAACACAAAATTGAAGATTATCAATATAGCTTCCAAATAAAGTGAAATAGAAGCGTGAACGACTCTATTCAAATTGTCAAGAAAAATGTACAATAGTAAAATTTCCAGATTCCCCCAAATTTGATGACTCATCTTTATTGTGTAATATCTATTTTTTGGCAATCCCTCGAATTTTACGACCTCTAGATTCGTAATCCTGAGGTTGTAAACAACTATTAATGTTAGTCTGCAAAAAAAGTTCTTTCGAGGTAACCTCCCTACTTTTCTACATTGCTTGGGGCCCTGACTATAACGTTCGGTTTCACTAATAGTTTTTAAGTCCCAGGAAATGAGATTCCAAACCTACTAGCAAATCTTTTGCGGGACATTCCATTTCAATAAACCGGGCCAGAAAAAGAATACACACCAGTGACATCATTAGTGAGCTTGATTTCAGTCAGTGGCAGGAATAGATTCACACCAGTCCCCTGGAAGTTTCTATTACTCCTGAAAATCAATAGTTTCACTAATGATGTCATCACCAACCGCAAATATGAATGCTTTCCGTCCTTCCTTGGAGACTTTACACAAACCACAGCAATGCTAGTTGTATTCCTGGGACCTTTAAACACCGTTTTGGAATATGGGCCTTATTGTTTTGAATGCTTTCATTCATAGATAAATCCAATTGACTGTAGTGATCCGAACCTCATTTTTTATCATTTCTCTACATAGGTTACAATGAAACAAGAATTAATTGAAGTATATAACATTATTATCAACCTATAAAAACACATTTAAAGAATCTTAAAATGCATGACAATGCTTAACATATTAGAAGAATGATATTGAATGAGTATGGATATTGGGCGTTTTGGCTGCACAAACACAATCATGGCTATTCATCGAGTTCAAGTTATTTTAGTCTCTTGATGATTTATTTTTTTTAATTCCAAAGTGGCAAAAATAGATTTTGGTCGACCAGATTCGATTGTGTATACATCTGTACTGACAAATGAGAGGTAATGAAACGTTAAAAGGCGAAAATTCCATGAAATGAGATGAGTATAAATGAAGTTATTTTGGAATTCATGATAAAAAAATCCAACCTTTTCCGAAGTGTCATCATTTTGTCATTAACAATGTACAGGAAACATTGTCAAATTAGTGTTCCAAATCTAACTTACTTATTAATAGCATTAATTAAATTGTTAGGTTATACATTAAAAGTTCACAATGTTTTCTTGAAAATTATTAAAATTAACACTCTATTTAAGAACACTCTTTTACTACACTCTTTTACTAATGTTTAATACCATTTATACATATAATAATAGGTGTATTACAAAAATATATTTTTCTTTTAAGTATCTCGTAGTATTAAAGACATTTCACATGCGTTGTCATGAGTTACTTCGCATTTTCTAGTTAAAATTAGTTTCAGCCCGTAATATCAAATTGCAGACGAATACAAAATGCACCTTAAGAGTAGAGTGTTTATTATTATATATATGTAAAAAGCTTGGTATATAGTACAACATTGATGCATAAAACACTAGCGTTCCTTAAGCGTAAAATATATATACTTTAAGCGTGTTTCATCGTGATTGACCAATGACATTGTCATTCATCTAACCCTGGGTTACTGGTGATCCTGATGAATTCAGAAGTCTTTACGGAATTAAGTGCATGTCGATAAAAACTTTATTCCGTAAAGACTGCCGGATTCACTAGTGACCCAGGTCACCAAACGGTCACACCCCATAACGTGCGTTGTCATGTAATACTTGCTTATAAACTGATCAAAATAAGGTTCCAGCCCACGTTAAGTCGCAGATGAATAAAAATAAATAAAAACTTTAAACAAATTGATGCAGTTAGAGAAAGCAAGATGAAAATCTACTTCAAGCAAGATGAAAATCGTCTTGTTATAACAAAATTATTTGACATTCAAAGACATCAGCCGTAAAAATACTAATAAAAGAACAAGAAAATTATACCCTAACCAAGCATTTTCACACAATTTTGAACGATTGAATGTTAAATACTGTACATTTTCCAGGTAAAAGCAAGTCATTTGACTAATATAAGTGTTTTAATGATGGTGCTTTAGGTGTGTAATATATAGTTATTCTCGATGACACCACTGACTCAATCGCTCTTGCATGTAGCAAATGAACATGGCTAGTATTTTGATTAATGGACCAAAAGCAATGCTATAATAAAATCTCAAACCAGGAACTATTGAGTACGAAGTTGAAATTTTAACTTTCCTGAAATTGTCAACTTAGCACTATTTCTTCACAACACAACACTAAAACAGAACAACGAAACAAAACAAAACAAAACAAAAAACAAAACAGTGATGTGAAACAACTCACGCGGCCACGTATTTTCTTATTCAGTGGGACCGATTCTTACCTTAGAAGTAGTGCATGTACGCTTCCATTTTCAACGAGATACACATAAGCATTGCTTTATAACTGTTTAACAGATTTAATATATAAGTAACACTACAATGTTTGCGTTTTACGCACAAATAGACACTGCTTGTAATTTACAGGTTAGCACATTGCACCATAAACATGTAATAGAAACTCAAGGTTTCGTTTGCTAACAGAATGGTAACTTTGCAACTGTTGCAATGTGCGCCTTGAATGTAGCCACTACAACAGACTCGCTCGGAAGCATTGTCGTAACGCCTTGTCGCGCCAGGTCCTGACGTAGTGCCTGCAGTCAAGGATACATTACGACAGGTAGACAGTTTACGAAGGGTTGGCAATTGGGCTTTGTAAATTCATCACTTGGAAACATTTTATTCCTTTATACAAAGTAAATGCTATTGATAGATCGATAATGAAAGCTGTTCAAAATGATAATTCTTTTAAAGAATTTTCACAAACATATTTTTAAAAGTACAAATACTTAACCGCCGATATACTCTTATGACTATTTGGAAGGTCCGAAACTGCACACACTTTTTCAAAGAGCGAACACAGCACAGGTTCTTCTGATACCAATATAAATGCAGGTCTGCATTTAAACAACATACTCTATGCAGTGCTGATATACATTATCACAAATATACATTTTACCCAGCAAAACGTTTGGCACCAGAAAATTTCAATTAATGGGAAATACAAAAATGATCGCCAAATCTGGGTTCCTGTTTGAACCTAGTCGTGTAGTGTCAATTGATAAAAATTGTCATACTTAACGTCAAGCTCCCAATCACAAACACAACCGTAAGTAAAAGTTCCTTGTCATTGTTCCTATGTACTTGAGCGGTTCCATTTTTGGTCCGTAAGGTGACAGGCCTGGACCACTAAGGCTAGTACGAGGGAGTTTAGCAGGTCGGTGCTGTTTAGGAGTTAGTTGGTGCAAAGTGGAAACACGGTGAACGCCTTGTATCTCAGCTTTGAGTAACATTTTTGCCTCAATTATATTGGCTTATATTTCTTTGCTTGAAAATAATAGATTTAAATCAGATATAAATAATATTGCTGTTAATTACTGTTTTAACATAAAGATACTGGTTCACATTATTCTGTTCGCTTTTTACCACAAATCATAGATTGAATCAGGGTAGCACATTGCCGTTGTAAATGTGATAGAAACCTCAAGGTTTTCGTTACTAACCAGTGGTCACGTTGTGGACCATTGTAAAGCCACCCTTAAAGTGACAGGAGGAGATTTTTTAGGATACGAATTTCTCTCCAAATTGAACAAGATAGGATCGTAACCACCTACCAAGAACTTCCGAAGGTTTATTGGAACAAAACAGATTCAAAATAAAACACAAATCTTGTTTTGAACTTGCTGACGATCCGAATTGTCCCCTATAGAACACCGTGCTTTGACTTTCGTCGTGCACTACAAAAGTACTAAATCATCATATTCTTACATAAAGACCCGTAGTTGGCTTATTCACTTCAGTGTGACCTACTACATTGGAAACATTCCAATATGCAAAAAAACCCGGGTTCGAAAAAAAATTGCACGGTGGCGCTTCTTTCGGAAATCTCCTCATGTCTCTTTTAATGTAACTATTACACATACTGGCTCGGGGTTAGTTCGTAACGCATTGCAGCGCTGGTTCCGCGTAATGTAATGCCGGAAAAAGATGATATTACAGCAGATAACAGTTTACGTATGTGCAAGTTCAGGGCTTTGTACCTTTACATTGTTACAGTTAAAGTGGCAACTAGCACATTTAAAATAGTGCGCCCTCTAAATATTTCAGATTTATATTTACATGGTTTTTATTAAGCTTGTTATACATTGGCCCTTGCCTGAAACTATTAAACCAACTCATGGCGCTTATGTGTAACAAAACGATTTTATAATGAAATCCGGCGACTATTCAGCAGACGACGCGGAAATGGCGTGTTAACACAAGAACCCACACGCCAAGTTGATTCTCACGGCATGCCCCTTGTTTGACCGTCGTGGCCTTTGTGGTTCTAATATTAATGAGTCCAAGTCTATGACATTCATATAGACCTGTTTTTATAAGTTACGGCCCAAACTTAAAAGTTTATCCTACAAATTATGAGGTCTTTAGCCTCTAATTAATGTCCCTATTTGTTTTTGCTAGTTATATTTATGTGTAATATTCTGTATTCTTCCCATGGCTATACTATTCATTGCGAAGAAAATTTCATATTCTAAATGTCCATTGCCGTGTTAATACCATTCAATACACATCATTTTATTAATAGTAATAAAGCTGTTCAAAGGATAACTCTTTTCTCGCAATAACCTTGAGGAACTCATTACTGAAAATACCGCCGGGGTTATCCTACCTGGCTTAGAAGGTCCCGACAGCGCACAAGTTTTCATAACAGCGATTTCTAGATTTTGGCATCAGAATTTTCTGATCCAATTACTGGAATTACCAAATATAATCTTGGGTGCCAAATTGAACCATATCGTGAGATAGAATAGATCAATATTGCTATAAGCTAAGGGATGAAACTAAGGGGGCTAGATTCAATAGCAACCGTTTTTTTTGGGGGCATGCAAGAAAGGAATATCCGCTCCGCAGCCCGCGGAAATTTCATGGCCATATTTCAGTCCGTAAAGTGGCACTATACACCTTATTGTTAAGTTATGTGATTGTGAGAAGAAATCTTAGCACCGCATAATTTAATGCCGACAAGAGGATTTGTTTACGTCAATTTACTAAAAGCAAGATGGGGCTTTATTCATTAACTACTTCTCAGGCGCTTCTTTTAATTCCCTTAGAACTTAGATCATTAGACAGTGACTTAGAAAGTGTAGTCACAGTTTAAGGAATAACGGGTCACAGGTCATTTGGTTCCATAGTCCAATCGCGTAATCTGGTTTGTCTGGCAAAAGTATCCACAGACAATTTTAATTTAGGATGCCTTAAGTCATTCAAAATGAGTTTTAAAATCTCATCAGTCGAGGAGAACTGACAAGTTTGCCTCATGAAAAACGTATGGGCAGACCACAAAATATAAGAAGAAACAACAGATGCAATTTAGAACATCTCGGCTGATTGACAAGCTTTAAAATTAAGTCATAAGAATGTCATATAGGTTCATATTGTCCATATGTGTACAGTAGTCATTTGCTTTCACAAAGAAGGCGTACATATATTCACAGTTGTTCCGATAATCGAAGTACTTTATCCAAGAATTGCGTTATGTGGGTATTCAAAATATTCCGCTCTAATATTAAGGGGTGAATTTGAAGTAATAAAAATGTGGATCAAACTAAATAGAATGAGAGAAAATGAGTCAGAAATTGAATATAGTTAGCCATCTTTGTGACACGTCTAAACCGGGGGGGTGGGTGGTTGCAAAAAATCGCATATTTTATTCTAATGAAATATCCGCTCGATGGTAGATTGTTAGATTTGGTATCGGACACGTAGTCATGGTCTCCTCCTTATTATGAAATGAGTACCCAACATCCCGCCTGTTTGACCTCACAATGACCTCGTTGACGGGTATCGTGGGCTTGCCCCGCCAAACACGTATATTAAGCGCGGGCTCGAAAACTTCGAACACGTGGGGTCGAATTGAACCCAGGAGCATTGAGTAGAGCCACTAAACTCACCCGTGCATGTACTCCACGGAATAAAAGCGCACACAACACGTAACAATGCTAGATACCAGAACAATAGTGGTGAACACCAATGGTGATTTTGCTAACTTCGAAAACCCGCGGGAGGACACCCCAAGTTCTGGCGGGTGGGCCAACCCTTACGATAGAAGAGTTACAAATTGGCCATGGGGATCAAAGGAAAAAAATTGTTCATTTTGATACATACTGCGCAGAAGGTAAACCTTTTCCCACTATAAATAATAATAAATTTTATAATTACCATTTATTGGTTAGCAATTGTTAAAGGTTGCAATTTTCAGAAAGTGAAAATAAAATGCCATCTCACAAGTTCTTTTCTGAATATCAGGTATCAAGGGACATACACTATGCTGCATTGACTCAAGCAAATAAGGGCAGTATGAAGTAAATCCACCTGTATTCAGCGGACCCCAAGGACTTCAGATTCCCTTGTTTATGTTGGAAACTGCAGATTCTTTGTTACTGTCCATGCAGTTGAATAGATGTCAGGCCCGGTATAGACGGGTTATCCCGCCCAGTTTGGGTAGACGTTTTCACATAGAGTCTCACAGTTAGCAAATGAATCATGCCTTGTTCAGTCATGCACCTGTATGTGTGTTCAGTTAGCGCAGGACGGAATCAATGGCAAACTCTTTGTATAACTGGACTTCTATATGAAACGTCTATCGTTTGGATTGAGCTGGCCACGTTCACGATAAAAATAAACTTTGAGGATTCTACTGTGAGTTCAATATTTTGAAGGTAATTCATTCATTTATTGAAAAAAGAAACATTTTAAAATGTCATTGAAACAAAAAAAACTCAAGGTGGATATGGTTGCTGGTAAGCGTGACTAACAATTTTGTTGCAAGAACCAATAATCATAACTTATTGCGTGAACTCATTTCTATTCCAATTTACATTAGGTAGTTAGAAAAATCATAAAAGAAGGGGGTCAGCGACCTATGCAACAAAAACGTTATTGAAAAGAAATGGGGTTACGCGACAAGTGACTGTAAGTTAGTTTTGTTTTGCACAAAGATGTTAGGTCACAGTCTGCAAAACAACTTTCTTTCATGATTTTTTGGTCATCTTGTTTTCCTTTCGGAAAAAATGAATTAAAATGATATGGTCAAAGTTTATGGAACGCCACAGGAGAAGCCTAAGATTTATTTATCGTGAAAGGAGGACGAGTATCCTTGTGCTTTGCGTCATGAAAAAAAATAGTGAATCTTAATCTGAGTCAGATGGGGTCAGAGAGGGTGGTGCCTACGGATGAGGTGCCTACGGATGAGGCATTATGTTAAAGTATAGGGATTTTTGATATTCGGGGCTTTTGCATTTATTTTGTTTTATATCTTTGTAACCCTGCCATGTATTAAGATAAATAACAAACAAAATGAGATGTTTTGACTCATACAACAGTTTAAGCTATGATGATAATTGAAGGTAACAAATCAGACTGCCACAAAATTGTGTACTTTTTACATCAAAATTTCACTTTTCCACCCTATATGACACTTGTGGCATCCTGTATATGCACATACAAGTTGCATACAGAGTGGTCCAAAAAAAGTTTACACTTTTTTGTTTGCAAATTTCTAAAAAGTGGGTAGACATATCAAAATAGTTCAAAGATATTTATTAACTACAATATCTTGTTGGAACCTGGTGAAAACGGCGTTGAAAACAAAGCTGAAATGACAAAATGGCCGCCATCTAGATAAAAAGGGTCAAAAACCACTTTGCACACACGTAAATCTATGGCACTGTCTTGGCGGTCAAGAATTATATCCATGATTGATACCCACGATGGACAACCGTCACGCACCCCGTCATGGGACTTGGTATTTATTAATAACCACAACGGTAAGCATTAAGGCATTTCAAATTATTTCAAGTTTCTCTTATAAATTTAAAAATAAAACGGCTGCAATATTTCTTCTTTATGATCTTGTCCCAAACCATGCAAACATTGAAAATATACAAACAGAGTCTTGATCAGTATTGACAAGAAAAACATGCAAGTCTCATTCAATTTAAAATCCGTCCCAATTGAAATCAATTGAGATATTCTTTCTTTCATTTTCAAACGGTTTAACATTCCGCACAAACTCAAGGGTGGTCAGAAGTTTGTTATGTGAGTATAGGCATACAGTTCACGCAATGGTGTTGATTACTGTTAACCATCAAATATTTCCCATAGACTTACGTGTGTGCAAAGTGGGTTTTGACCATTTTTCTCTAAACGGTCGCCAGTTTGTTATTTGAGCTTTGTTTTCAACGCCGTTTTCACCAGGTTCTAACAAGATATTGTAGTTAATAAATATCTTCAAACACTTGTGATATATCCACCCACTTTTGAGAAATTTGCAGACATAAAAGTGTAAACCTTTTTTTGGACCACACTGTATTTGTCGTCCTTACATTTTTAGCTTTACAACAATATATAGTCTTATAGGTATCTCAAAAACAATTGCTGACTTACTCTCATTAAAGTGTGAAAACGTGTAATATTTGGTAGTTTCAAGCATGTAACATATTTTACTCCCAACTCATGGCGCATGACCTTATAGCATTAGGTCATGTTGACAGTTAATTTGCATAAAAATTCAAAATGGCCACCATTTTAAATTTATGAAAATTAATTGTCAATATATGGCATTATACCTTAACTGATGATCTAGTTGTGTTCTTTGACCCTGAAAACATATGTATAGACACAAGAGTCTTTACAAGGCTTAAATCTTGAGTTATGTACAAAAAATGTTAAAATGGCGTTTGAATTTATTCAAGTTAGGCACACTTCCCCTAAAAATTAGCTTTGGGGACCGGAAGATTTGGAATCAGCATAAAATTTGCATATAGAAACACTATTTCAATTGCTTTTATTCAAAAATGCCTTCGACTAGTTTCTTTTTGAGGAATGGAACCAGTCTACACGGAAGTTTGTCCATATTTTCCCCCAGTATATCCCTGACGCCCTTTTTGGAAATGACTACCAACCTGACGACCACCGCAAAAAGGGACGTAACGTTATTTTTCTTGTTAGATCTAGGGTCAATTTCCCCCTAAAACAAGGCAAGGGTCCGCCCATGATTTTTAGTCATTTTTTGAAAATTGGTAAACAATGGCATTAAGGGTCGTTAGGGTATAAAAGAAAATGGTTATCTTGACTTACACATTAAGTTTAATGCTCACATCGCTGATATTTTTCATTGGAACCAAAAGTAAATATATAAAACACCTTACCCAAGAAATTTGAAAAAATGTAGCCATAGATTTGCACAACGTACAGTTTGTTGGGATGCAACGTCATTTAGAAGTTTCTTTTCAGTCTATAGTGCTCAAAATGGTTCTTATTCCACAGATATTCGAGATATTCTCTAAAGATAAAGCATATGTAAAATAATCAAAAATCCGTTAAAAGTCGTGCCAGTCAGTGAGTCAAGAAAACATTTGATCATGTTGGACATGTAATCTAGAAAGAGCTCTCATTAGAGTGGGGTTTTAGATAAAGTGTTTCTAATACAGACTAGTGAAAAAAATTAATTCCGGGTAAAATTGAAGGCATTTAAGGTCACTGTTCTAATATACGTACGAAATAGTCATTAATTCTCAAAGTTTAATAGCATGTGGTTACGGATTTGGAGTAAAACGTCATTCAGATATCATTCTAGGTATTGGTCTATAATGTGTAAAATGGTCCTGCATTCACTGCCAATCAAAGGTAATTATCTGATATTAATATGTATATGCGTAAACAATAATTGGAGTGCAAATAAGCGTTACACAAATCTGTAAGAAAACAATAATATACGTAATCAGCTCTATAAGAGGAGTTTAGGAAATCGTTCCATACTTACAGAACGAAGAGAAGATTGGTTAAGAAGTCTTAGGGTCATTGAGGATAGAGTATTCAAAAAGCTTATAGCGTGGGAAAAGGGACTTGTGAAACATTCAATTAACTTTTATAACTTGATAGTGCAAACACGGATTAAGTTTACTCTTGGTATGCTTATGTACTGTTACGAGGACAATATAATTATGATACGTCTGATGAGGTCAAATGTCATTTACATCTGATGAAGTCAAATGTCATTTAGTCACTTAAAAGTTCATTTCGTGATTGTAGCAAATAGTTCACAAGATATACTTGAGAAAACGTATTCCACAAATGTCAATTGACTTTGATAGACGAAGAGAAGATTGGTTAAGAAGTCTTAGGGTCATTGAGGATAGAGTATTCAAAAAGATTATAGCGTGGGAAAAGGGACTTGTCAAACATTCAATTGACTTTTATAACTTGATAGTGCAAACACCGATTAAGTTTACTCTTGGTATGTTTATGTACTGTTACGAGGACAGTATAATTAGGATACATCTGATGAGGTCAAATGTCATTTACATCTGATGAGGTCAAATGTCAAGTGTCAGATTATGCATGTAGGTCCTCTATATCATCCATATGCGAATACCTCGATTTGTTGCATTGACTATTATGTTCAAGTAACATATTAATGAAAGGTATTAGACTTCACCTTCATGTCATAAGGTGGTCCTGAAGGTGTAAACGGTTTAAAGTCAAAGGTCATTTCGTAGTTTTTACAGGTCAGTGAACGTTTGCAGTTGGCACAGTCATGCTTAAAAATTGCCATGGTAAACTCATTATACTGAAAGAAACGGTCAAATTGAGGTCAAAGGTCATGTGGACCTTTCTGGGGTCAATGAATTCAACGCACTTCCTGTACGATTTTGGACAACTTTTACAAGGAAAGGCAAACGAGAGATCCGCGGATCTTTCATGGGCCAAGTAAACGAGTACGACTTTTCATCATCATGATCACCAACTAAGTTTAGCAACTCATTTTTTTTCAAATAACTTTCTTTCAAGACAAAATTGGTTATTGATAAATGAACTAAGTTGTTCATGAAGAAATATCTTGTGTGAGGTCCTTGGCTGCCTGTGCTATGTGGTCTTGTGGTTCTGATCATTATTGATCAGTGTGTCTATCCTACTGTCTGTCTGTAGCAACATTGTTTTATTTTGTAAGCCAAAACAATAAACAAAAACAATTTTATTTATTCTTCGCCATATAATTTATTGATGGTTTCTTAGGGGTGGTCACTTGGTATTTTTCTCAGCTACTGTCGGTCTTTTTGTCCCGTCCGTCTTTAACCAATCTGTTCTTCTTAAAAATTAAATCTCTCTGTCTGCCCGGCTATGCACAGAACAAATCTGAGGTCAAAGGTCACACACATAGGTCAAAGGTCACACACGGAGGAAATGCACTAGTTTTTTTTCAAAAAATATATCACTGAATCATTGTAAGAAATGTAGCATAGAAGGTTGGTGGGAAGGATTTCGTGGTCCCAGGCATTGTCCTCCGCCCCTAGCCTACTAGCCTCTTGTCTACCTCTTGTCTATGTGAATAAAATAAATGAAATAAATGGAAGGGAAATATGGAGTCTAGTTATTGTCACATAGGAATTCGCTGTAGAAGTGTTGGAGCAAAGAATCCTATTACGAGGCACTTCTACAGCGAATTGGGAAAGAGTTTGGGTCGTCCCATATATTTGGTCTTTTTATAAGCTGGTCTGTCTGTTAGTCAGTTTGTCTTTAACAAAAAAAAGCTGTGAGTGAAATTATTTCAATAAAAAATAAACATCAACGTTTATATTCCTGTCTGTCTGTCTGCCTGTCTGTCTGTGCTGAGGTATACTTGTGTGACTCCATTTCTTATGTATTACTTCGGTCCGTCATGACTTGTGAGTCTAAGTTTGCTACTTGTGTGTCTAATTTTAACAAAAGAAATGTCACACAAGTATACCTGCGTTAACATGTCTGTCTGTAACCAAGTTTGTGTTACTTTGTGTGTGTGCGCGCGCGCGAGAAAGAGATGGGACTGACTCTTATCTTCTATATATCTCCCAGTGTATCACAGTATCTGTAACCCATTTGTGAATAAAAACATTAACTAGAATTTCGCGGTTTTCGCCTTTTTGATACTAACCAATCAGAATATGCAACCGAGGAACTTGTGTGGCTATAACAGACGACAACCATACTTGTGTCCTCCATTACCTACATACCATGTTTCATGAAAATCGGTTATTGGAGAAGTGAAGACTTTGTATCTTTTTGGTTGACGAGAAAAATAAAATATATCCATACATCCGGTCACGGTGTGACAACGGAAATCTATGTGGTCCTTCGGCCAACATTTTTCATCCACTATATAGAGGATTTTATGAACACTGACATTTCTAATTCTGTCTGTCTGTGTGTCCGAGTCTCCGTCCATTCGTGCTAACTGAGGTATACTTGTGTCACCCCGTTTTTATGTATTGCTTTATTACTGTATGACTTGTGTGTCTGATTTTGCTAGTTGTGCGTCTAATTTCAACAAACGAAAAGCCACACAAGTATACCTGTGTTAATTTGTCTGTTTGTGCGTCTGTCCTCTTGTCTGTCTGTCTGTAACCATTTCCCAAAAAAGTAATATGGAATCAAAACAAGAGTAAAACCAAATGTGGTTATCCCTAGCCATAATGTGTTTGTGCGAGGTAGTGAAGGATCCTGACTGCCTCTACTTCTGTTTATAACCAATTTGTGAATAAGTATTAAATTAACGTTGCTATCCATCGCCACATGGAATGTATAGGTTAGCAATATGTGGTCCCTGGCATCTTTGCCCTGTCTGTCATGCTGTATGGAGAGCTATTGAGTGAATGATCAATGAGCCATCTATATTTTGACGACTACATATGATTACGACTACATATAAGTCCAGTTACCCTCCCTCGCATAGAATGCGGGGTGTATTGTGGACCTACAAATATTGCTCACCTATGTTTGTTTTTTCTGTCTGTATTTTACAAATTACAAAAGTACTACTAAAAACAAATAAGATATGTGCGAGTCTGTCCGGCTGTGCGTTTTATTAAGTTTTGACAAATCGGGCTGATATTTTGCGTGAAGGCAGGGGACAGTCTGACCTTTGTTAGCAGAGTTTCAGAGTGATCAAAGAGGTCAAAGGTCATCTAGAGGTGATCTCTTTGCGTAGAAATTCCCTATGACCTCCAAATTTGGTCAAAGGGACCGCTGATCTGAGCACAGAACAAATCTGGGGCCAAAGGTCACACACATAGGTCAAAGGTCACACACAGGGAAAACACTAGTTTGTAACAAAAATCATCGACTCAATGGGAAAAAGAGCAAAAACAGATTCAGAAAATCAACTACAAATGTGGTTATAGCACCCGCGGGTGTTAAATAATGAAATTAGTGTTAAAAATAACCCCTCGCCACATAGATATTTGGTATGGATTCAATGATCTTCCTATTTTTGCTTCTGTATGTGAAGCAAATGAATGAATGTGGAAAAAAATCAAGTCTATATTATCTCCAACCAAATATGGCCGGCTGAAATCTTGGGGCACTGGAACGTTCAGCTTTTGTGGTGATGATTTTGTAAGTGTGGCAATTTTGTGTCGCAGTCTGTCCTATCATTTGGGCTTTGTAACCGCTTTCTACAATAAGTCAGACTTGGTTTTCGACCGCAAATAAAGTAAATTAATAAGGAAAAAAATGTTTTACGACAAAGCAGGTCCAGTTATCCTACGTCAATTTTTTTGTCGTTGACAGCTCAGCGAATTAGGAAAAAGAATCCAAACTGATTTTTGATTTTGTTATAGAAAGAGTATAGTCCAAAATCGGTTTTACATCATCGATGCTTCGTCCTTATGTTTTGTATTTGTCAACGAATTGTATTTTATTTGTCCTTTTCTTCTGTCAACAGACTACGCGGACAATGAATATTTGGTTCAAAGGTCACGTAAGGGTCACTTTAAGTCAAAATTATGTTTTGGATAAAATGCTGCTTGTCCTTAAGTTACTATGGATTGTCACTGGACAAATAAGCAAGCTTATAATCAGATTAGGATTTCGACCATTAAGGGGTTATTTCCGGGCATAGTGACAAACCTTAAAATCAAAATAGTTCCCACACGCCTTCATTTCTTTATAAGCCTGGTCCAAATTAAAGACAAATTTGAAACATGCCGTCATGTTTGCCTCATTGAATAATTGAAAAAATGTGATATCTTGTTTTGGTCTCTGATTTAGATGTCAAAGGTCACAATAAGGTCCGTTTTGCTGAGTAACTTATTACTATTCTATCATGTCATGCTATGGTTATGTAGTTGGTAATATAAGCACCATCATGTGATTCAATGACCAGAGCCTCATACAGAGAGGTTTCATGTCACTTATGCAAATAATTCCCCAAAATAGAGTTTTGATTTTTCCTTTGTGTTAGCTTCAGTTTCTGCAACAAACTAAACACGTATAATATAATCAGGTCAATGTTCCCATTGTATGTGAGCCATAGCGCTCATGGTCAAATGCCCAGTCTATAAAGAACAGTCTCATATATTTTATAATCGAATTTAGGTTCGTTACTTAAAGTGTTTTCCTGTACTTTTTGTGAAAATTCCGATATCGTTTCAAATCAAATAAAGGAGCAAAACAACAATTTGTATGCAATTTAGTGCATAACGAATTCACTAGGTGGTTACTTTTAAAATGATATCATTTTTTTGGTTTCGTTTTATTTTGTAGCACCCTATTTCGCAATCAGGTAATTTAAAAAGTGCGACAATGCAAAATATAAATTAATAAGTTAATGTATTTATGTTGACATAACAGGACAAACAATATAAATGAATTCGCAACAGTGGTCTGATGATGAACATCACCAATTTAGTTTACAATGTTACCATGGTTAGAATAGGACACACAATCGTCAATCCCTTTATCATGTTTATGGAAAGAAAACAACAAAGAAGTCTCATGAAACTAGCTAACAATCAATTATATTCCAATACTCGTTTATGTTTATAAAAAATTAGATCCGGTCACTTAAAATATTTTACCTGTTCGGTTACTTTATGTACTTTTCTGCACTAAAGAAACAGATAGAATTGCTTAATATTTCATAAAATTGCGATATCTTTTCAAATCGAAGAAGAGAGGAACTTTTCCTGGAACTTTACCTCAGCCGGCTTAGGTTTTGTTTTGCATGGTTTCTTACAAAACGGTTATTAGGCAGTCTTGTCTGGTTTGGTTCATTCTTTCGTCCTTCTTCTTCTTTCTTTTTGGCAACCATTTAACTGCATCAAGCTCAGTCATGGTTTGACGTATTGTGACGAGACTTACACCAAATGACCTCTGACTCAGCCAAAACATGTCACATAACTTCGACCCCTGTATGGCCTTGGACCTGACAACAGGGATCAAATATGTAATTTAATTGTCAAAAATATCTTCTACGGGATTACGTCGATATCAACCAAACTTTTTCAGAGGAACCACTGACCCTGCCTCATTGGTGTTCAGGGATAAGGAGTCAGATGTCATTAAGGGAGTCATTTCTGGTCTGAAAGCCAAAAATTTTGAAAAAAAAAAACCTAAAATATTCAAGAAATCGCTGTCGTTACAAATTACATAGCAGAGTGACGTCGTTAGCGCACGTGAATTGTTACCAAACAGGGTCTTCGGGTTGTACAAAGTTTTGGGGTCAAAGGACATTAACGTTTTAACCTTAACTCTTCCGGTCAAAAACAAAAATATTCAAAAATATCCATTTTTTTACTATCTCAAAATGTAAACATAGTAGAGTGACATACCTTCAATATGCATAAATGTACCACCCCTACGATAAGTAAATATCATAATTAAATAATAAATAAAAAAATTGTCATTGAATAGACCGCAATGAGCATTTTCCAGCTGTAAATGAGATTTTTATATTAGGATCAAAGGTCACTAAGAGGGTCAAAGGGTATATTTTGCCAAAAATGCTATAAATAAGACCAAATTGCTCATATCTCAGCCTATAGAAGACAGATAAAGCCCGATTTTTTGCTACAGTGATATAACATTAATGGTTGCGGAGTTCTATGATAGTCTCGACCCCAAAGGTTACAGTTCAAGGTCAAAAAGTCAAAATCTACAAGCTCCGATTGAGCTGAAATTTGTCAGGAATAATCTTAGTGATACCGTAACTTACCCAAAGACCCCATATTTTTTTTAATAAATTTTACCACTGTCACCTGAAGACCCCTATTTTGGGGGAATATTTTGAAAATTATCACCCAAATACCTGTATTTTTTGTTTAGAAAATTGTGCAAATTGGTCACTCGGAAAACCCCTATTTTTTGGAAAATTTTGCAACTTGGAAAACGCCAATTTTGGGGCATTTCGGCTGTCTCTCACCCAGAGAATCTTTTTTCATATATAGGGGGTGAGCTGTATTCAACGATTACCTAGAGACGCAATTAAATTCTCCCAAAAGAGAGGCATTCCTTAAAAAATTATCTTATTTTAAGGATTGTAAATGATGTGTGAAGAGATAATTAGAACCACGTATGATTTTATAGATTATAGGCCTATACGCTAGATGTGAAGGTTCTGAGGTGAACATTATAACGGCTGACAGAGGTCCGTGTTTTTTGTAGAAGTCTCTTTTGAGTGTATAGTGCAAAATAGATGATTAGAAAAGGTAGTGAATTATATCACCAGTGTTGAATGTTTTAGCAGGCTATAGGCCTAAACTATGAAGTTTGGAAAGTCGGGTGGCCCTGAAATGAGCCGGTTGTTGTAGTTCTATAGGCCTACTGGCATTTGTGATTCTGTTGAAGTAGTTTTTCCGGTTTTATTTTTAAGAAGCAAGGATGGAGTAATGTGAAAAACCGGAGGAGAGCCATTTATTCCGTGTAGGTTTTTTTTTTATACTGAGTGAGTACCAATTCGGATTTCTTGCTCAAAGTCAAATGTTACGGAGATTTTCGCTCCACGTTGATTGTAGAATACAAGTGTAGCAAGAAAAATGAGATAAGTGGTTTTGATGAGAGGTGCTTGTTTAGATCCAAATAGGTACTCACATTTGAGACTATAGGCTACATGTAAAACATGTATGTTGTAGAAGTTGAGATAGAATTGGTAGAATACGGAAGCGGTGAGACCCGCTAAGATCCCATCTTCCTAAAACCGCGACCATGGTTTCGTCCCTGTTGTGGGACTCATCAGGCGGTAGGTGACAGCTATCTCGGCGAGAAATCTTGCTTAGAAGATTGTGAAAAATCGTATCAACACGAGCGTTAAAGAATGTCGGAAATGTTGTGTGAATTTTAACGGAGCCAGAGACTTTATAGTAGAGCGTATGCAAATTAGGGATCCCAACAGGGATCCTACGGAAGACGGTGAAAAAACTGACCAATCAGCGTTGTGCTAGCGTGCTGAAAGAGTGAACTTTTGTCCAATCAGAGCGGTGGCGCTATAAGCAGACCCGTGAAGGCGGGAAACCAGTTACGTAGAATGTGGTTCAGAGAGTGTCGGGCGTGAAATGTAAATTGTGATTTTTTTAGGGAGAAATCTTTATGTGATGATGCATATTTGCTGGAGATGGAAATGTGCACATATAAAATGATGAATTTTGTTTGGAAAATTGATAAAATATATATTTCATATATCCATTTCGTATGTGAGTGGTCACCCGTCCTAATTAGGCCGTCTGGTTGTCATGTCTCAGGCACGACTAGTTTCTTTCTACTCGGTCAATCGAGGTCAAATGTCACTCAGGGTAACTAGGGGGTCAAAATATGGCGTAGGACAAAATGGTACTTGTCCTTAAGGTTAAATACAATGGTCCGGTCACTTAAAGTATTTTCCTGTGCTCAATTCTGACATCTTTTCAAATCAAAGAAACTAGAACATTTTGTATTTCATTTATACTTAATGGAATCAGTTTAATAAAAACATTGAGTTGACGAATTTTTGGACCCCGTATTTGTTTATAAATCATTGGTCAATTTTCATCCCTCGCCTAACTAGGGTTGCAGGGAGAGCTCTTGAAAACCAAATGGGATATTGCCTACATCGGTCGGCGAATTGAATGTAATCTGATGGCAAACCACGCTATAATCAAGCATTAAATGCTGCAATATTACCTACAACATCAGCAACAAGTGATCTTAATTGATGCAATATTTGTTTTCGCTTTATTTTGTAGCACCCTAATTTGCAATGAACAATCCAGAAGTTACAAGTTACGTAATGATGTCACATTTTCCCGCAATGCATTACGGCGTTGTTAAAGACTTACAAAAACCTCCTGGATCGCTTATGTCAAAAGGGGACGACTCTTGTACACGAATTTTATAGCTACTTAGCTTTATAACTTATTCTATGAGCGGCATTAAGAAAACATGGTTCCTTAATACCACATTGTACCAGTACTATTTCATATTTGATGTAAGATATTACACTTTCGCGACATGGAATTCGTTTATTAGTTTTCATTTTCATTGTCGAAAAAAATAATATCCCTTCTATTGCAACAACGGTTTCAAAGATTCTTTGTGGGAAAATATGATATCAGTATTCAATCTTCTGGACTGATGAAAGGCAATTTGAAAATTTCGACAATTGAACGTTTCCAAACTACTCGATTACAATTTGGAATATACAGTACTTTTTTCTAGGGAGGGGATTCTATAATAAATTAAAACTTACTTTAAAAACATAAATTAATAGTTTATCGTTAATGGGTGTTAATGGCGGGCTTTCGATTTATTTTGCACGTTGAAATATTAAGGTAGGACCATATAAAATAATTTGCAACAGTGGTCTGATAGCTAACATCACAATTTTAGTTTACAGTGTTACAGCTGCTTAGGATCACAATTATCCACCCGACCAATAAAAAAATCAAGTCTCATCACAAGTACACGTTAATACTTGCTTAACGCTTAAGTGCATAACGTCCACTCGTGAGGATCAACGCAAACCACGGATATACCACATTGATCCGCGTTAACTTATATAATTTGTTCAGGTTTCCATGTGTAAAGGACCTGGCAGGACAGGATAAGCAGAGAGAAGCCTCCTCAATAGTTGTAACTAGGCTGATGAATTGTTATTTTTCGATATTGCCTGTACATAAGACTAGGTTTACATGAGGTATTCATGCTATTTTTACATCAGCATAATAAGTCTCTTTCTCGTTCTTGAGGGGGGGGGGGTTGTATAATAAAAAATCGATTTCCTATTGAAGCCTACACTTAAAGTGTCATTTTCTTCACATTTTCTTCAAAATATGAACATTTCGTGTTTTTCAAAGTTCGGATCAGAAAATTTAACATTTAAAGTTATATGATTTGTGAAAATGGGTACCAGATAACGCAATGTCAAAACTGAGGGCGCTTCTCTTTGCTTATTCTGCCAGGTCCTTTGTTTAAATGTCCCACTTCTGGAAAAAAATATTTGGTTTTATTTTTATTTTTGTGTGTGTGTGTGTGAACTTAACACGTTCATATCTCAAAATAACAAAAATATCGGTTAGAATCTTGTGATTCTCAGCTGACGATTTCTTTTTTTATTCTGGTTTTGTCATAACAAATTAGGCTTTCAAACATCTTTGTGTGAGAAGGGTTATTAACCTAATTAGCTAATCACATACTAGACTTCGTCGAATTATTGGTTTGTTTTCTAACCTCTGCATTGATATGTAGCAAAATATAAAAAAGACTTAAAATCAGATTACTTAATAGATGACAACGCGCGTAGTGGTACAGAACGATGGTGTACTAGTCCCGCTAGACTATCATCATTCCAAACCTTTGACCTTGTTCCATCTGGAGTAATTGCCTTCTTCGGCGCGGTAATGCCTCGTGTACTGCGGCTATCTAACTCACCTTTACTAGGAGCGGGTCCTTTACGACCAGGAACATCAATTTTAATTTTACCTCCGTTGGTCTTTTGCCGTCGTCAAATTTACGATAACAGAAGGAGTCGCTTGTTCTTGGAGGGCATTCGATTTTTTGTCTCAGTTGAATGCTCTGGTCAGACACAGCGTGTCTCATGGGGGAATCGGTGCGTGAATCTTGATCAGTGCCACGCGATGATGATCTCTGATGACCACTATCATAAACTGGGAGATAATGAGAAAGATTTGGGTATATGTTTTCGGCTGATACGGCTGTCCGGGATTCAGATAAACCACCAGCAGAGGAATCTGAACTACTATGACCTGGTACTGAAAGCATTGGTGTACTCCTGTGCACTTCATCAGTGCTGAAAGTTCTCCCGCGATTGCCTGGACGTTTGACATCAGCATCGGCCCCTTTCGTAAGCCTCGGCTCATGTGAGAGTCTTCTACGAGATAAAGTAGGACTTTGGCGATAATGATGGTGGGAAGCTTCTTTGCTATTGGTGGGACAAGTTGAAACAGATGAGTCAACCTTGGTTTCTTTCTCATCCGACAAACACGTCTCTTCTTCTATGTCCAGCATTGCATTTGTGCTTCCATTTTTTATGTCTGTATTAGACGTATACGGGCCAAATTCATCTGGCTCTTCATTTTCTAATAACTGATCAAGACAGCCTTGATTTTTATTTCCACCGGAACCGCCTTTTGCACTGTATAAGCCCTCTCTAAGGGCACTCTCGCGGTAAACATCTTGAAGTGTTGTTACACTCTTTCCCGCTTTAATTGGCTCTTTTTGCCGATTCGCCGCGGGACTTTCCTGACTGCTTTCAGGCCGAAGCAGAGCAATTTCTGGGCTTGCAGGGGGTGTGTCAGTTTCACTCATGACACGTGCAACATTTGAGACAACTTTATCTTTGAAACTGGATGACTTGGATGATTTCAAACTATCGCCTCTGCAACTCTCTGGTCTTGATTCGCTAGATGTCCCCGTATCGTGTTCCTGTGATGAATATCGATACACTGTTGGTTGCCGTCGTCTTTGCATCTTATCTCGCTCCACGGCTTTCATCTTGCCCACGTGATTATAACCACCCTTGCGACGTCTGCGCAGACCTGAGAAGAATCCGGTTCGTTCTGGTTTCATTTTCCTACGACCAATAACAGGACTCCGTACTAGCCTTTCCCTATATATCAAAAAAGAAAGGAGGTGTAAGTTAAAGTGGTAAGGTTGCAAACATTACATTACATAAATAAACACATGTGTGAGTCTTTGTCTTTGACAACGTTCCCGTATCATGAGCTTTGAGTGCACATGATATGTGCTTTTAGAGTCTTTGGTTTGTTAGTGTGATTATGTTTCTAAAACTGTTCTTTTGATCGTGTCTTTGGGTGTTTGTACCAGTGTAAAGCTTTTTTATAGCGTTTTCGAGTTGTAATATAACAAAAATAGCATTCACTTAGAACCATTCTTTTATCCTTTTGTTGATTATTTTCTTTTTGGATCCGGCTAAAATTCTCGCCATTCTATTCTCACTACGAGGGCCGAATAACATATGCAGAAACTCGATGCGCGAAAGTAACAAACAGAAGTTGTTGGTTTGGCAATATAGGGAACGTCATAGCAAAACAAAATACCCACCAGCAAGATATAACTATTTTCTGGACTTGATGCATTTGCTGGAGGGGTTTGATTAAGCTCGAAAGCCTGAAATGGTTCTATAAGAAAATAAAACTGGTACTATGGAGCTATTTTTGGTGAGGATTGCACAACGAGGGCAAGAATTTTATAAGTGAGACCTTCTCAGTAGAGTGAAATGTCATGATTTTCGATAATTTCCTATAAATCTGCAATATAACAAAATGTTACCATTGTTTTGGGAATTTTTGAACTTCCTTTTTAAAATGTGTACATTTATACTGACCGACCAACATTAACCATCATCTTCCTCATGAGCGATATTTTATAACAACACAGGAAAACGGAGAGGGTGCAGGTGGTTACCACATACTTCTTGGCTTTTCTTTATACTTTGGCAGCAAAAGTGATGTTTTGGAAGGGCGTGACAAAATCAAGGTGTGGTATGTTTAAACCCATTGTAGTAACTCCCCTAAATAGATTCCCGATCCATAGTGCATTTACTTTTAGTTTCTGTTTAGGAAGGTTCCTGATTGCGTTGTTGTTTCGCTCTGCAATACTATTGTAATGTACTGGGGCGATGCTAGGCAAACCATCGTATTCAATACCAACAGGGGTGGCTGCAATACTCAACGGCAGTTTGACTGGCGGTTGTTAGTGGTTCAACCTTGCTCTACTGTTTAAAGCAATAGGAACCAGTTCCAACGGGAAAAAACGGACAACTTGTGGTTGAGTTTTGAAGCCGTTCCCAACCTAACCAAATTATTACGTAATTATTTAAACCTTACCTTCCCGCTTCTCCAACGGAGCCATTGCTACTTTTGGACAAAGGCGCCAATTCGCTGAAACTCCCCACGTGCATACGCACAATACTTGAAGTTCTCATTGAACTGCGACGATTTCTCTCCGGTTTGAAAATCACTATGTATGTTTTCGGAAAGTATAGGCACCCTAGAGCGACTGTAGCGCTCAAACTGACGGCAAAGCAGACGACAATAGTTTGTAGTTCTTCCCCGCCAAAATATAACGGAATGAAAGCTAACCAGACGACACATGTGGTGTACATAGTAAAGGCGATATATTTTGCCTCGTTGAAGTTCTCTGGAAGGTTTCTTGTTTTGAAAGCATACAGTGTACACATAACTACTAAAAAACCGTCGAAGCCGAGTGGAGCTACCATTGCAATAGTGGTAGTGTTGCAAGCTAATCGTTTTCGCCGCAGTGTTGGGTATACATACTCTGCTTGAGGTGGTTCTAAAATAAGAAATGTAACAATAATGGCAAGCTCTACACATATGATTAAAAAGGTCATTACAACTTGTGCAGTTGCGCTTAAAAATCTCGGCTTTCTGGTGATTATTTTTTCTTGGATCCGGCTAAAATTCTCGCCATTCTGTTAGTTCTCACTACGAGGGCGGAATAACATATACAGAAACTCAACCCGAGGCCGATGCGCCGAAAGTAACAAACAGTAGTTGTTGGTTTGGCAATATAAGGGAACGTCATAGCAAAACAAGAGAAGATTCCCACCAGTAAGATATAACTATTTTCTCGACTTGATGCTTTCACTAGAGGAGTTTGATTAAAACGTATGAATGTTATTGTAACGAACGATGTCAACATAATTCCGAGACACGAAACGGCCACGGCGACAATAGCTTCTGCGTCGTACCATTTCATGTAGACTGGCTCAATTTCAAAACATCCTGCAAGGGGACAAAATAAACAGAGACTTGTTATTTTGTTTATTCTCCGTGCACTGCCCGTCTACAATTGTGTTATTGCTACAAGAGTCGCTTGCATGTGTTAAGTTTCTTTGCCGGAAAGAAATGTTGTTCGCACTTTGGCCTGAATTTATTCTCGAATATGCTTTGCAACTCTTTTAACAGTCCAGGCTGGTGATATAACAATTACTTACCTCAGTAACATCAACTTTATCTAATGATCGCTCTTATCGTTGTACCAACTATACGGAAAGAACGCTGATATAGCCTCATGGCAAAATATAGGTTTTCCAGGTAGGTATTTTGTTTCACATCTCATCAAGTTGTATTTCGTCCCAGAAAAAATACATGTAAAAGGATGCGATTTATTGTGAAAAACAAATTAGTCTTGGGCAATCAGATTATAATGTTTTAGCAATAAAAGTAACCTATTTTTTGCATATATGTTGTCGAAATCAAAGTCGTCGCTTCAGGGTCCGCTCATCCAATAAATGTTTCAACGCAATTTGAAGCAGTCGTTGGTCATATAATGTCATATCTCAGTATATTTCGTATCGGATGCGTTATGCATAATGCCCTGGCTAATTTGACAAAAGACGAAATTGTTTTACTGAACAAACGCACAAGATCTCCTAGGATATTGACTGACTCTTACTGCTGGGTGAGCGCGGTCCCCGTGTATCGCAAGCCACGCGTTGTGAAGGCAATAAGGGGCATAAAGTATTGCCGCAACGCATTGTGAAGATTTGCAACGCGCTGTGAAGCTCGCATCGCGTTGTGAGATTTATATTTTTAAATACGTCACAGAAATTTCCTCATGATTTGATTGTTCACGCAAACGCGTTGCCGAAAGTCGCAACGCGTTGTGACTTACTCACAACGCGTTTTGGCGGGAAATATTTTGTCGCGATCAAAAAAAAAAGCTTTTGGACCGCCATTTGAATCGGTACAAGCGATTTTGAATTTTTTTTCCTGTTTTGTCGTGGCTCGTGTTGAGTGCCTCAATGGCGGGGGTTTTAGTAAAAAAAAAATCCAACGGCAAAAGTTGGTCTTCAGAAGGGGTCCACTGAAGCGCCCCCATACACCAATGAGAGTGCCGAAGACCTTAGAAAGAAACAGTCCTGAAATATGACTTCATTTGCATACTGCTTTCATTATTTTTAAATTGATGCAGGTTAGATGTATAAAGTTCCTTTAATATTTTAAAAATAACACTGCCCGCCCAAAAGCCCGTCGGGTGGATTCGACAAGTTAAATAAAAGTGGAAACTAAACTAACAAAAGTCGCGTCAGTACGACTGATCTATCGTGATTGTAATGCTTAAAAGGCGGTCTGAATCACACCCACTTGGTAGGATTCCTAAAGCAAATGAATGGTCCATTTTAGTACACTTAGAAACGTAGTAATCTCTTTCTCTTTTTCTATATACATCAATTCCAACATACCCCAAAAGGAAGAAAAGAACAAGTGAAATAAAACCTCAACTAAATTGTCAAAAAGATTTAGAAATATTGGCATTTACCTAAACACGAATAAGAAGTACATACTAAATGACAATAATGACTCCAAGAACTCATTTTGTTAAATTGATGATCACGTCGAATTGGGAAGATCCTAAACCATCACACCATGGCAAAGTAGTGGCGATATACATCAGGGCCAAGATGTAAAAATGCGTTCTGACTGGCACGTGTCATTGAAATCTGACTTCCGATTTCATATAGAGTAGCATGTGAGCCCTGAAGACATAAATTTGTAGTTCTGTCGGTGGTTCGTGACTTTTCTTACAATTTTGGAAGAGAATAGCTCTGGAATGAATACTAACAATATATAAACCGACAGATTTGATAAAACCAATAAATAATGTTATGACAAAACTAAGAAAACCCGAACTTAACTCAAATAACAATTAAGATGTCATTTTTGATATTATAAAAAAGAAGGGCGGTAGTTGTTTGTCTTATTCGGAACCTACCACTAAAGAAACAATTACAAAATCAACCAACCAAAAACCCAAACCTCAACATAAGGTCCTAAAATAATCGGGAACAGAAACCATGTCATTTGCCACACCTGAGTGAGAAGCATATCCTAGTTCGGGCAAAGACTCTCTCCCAACGACCCATTTGGTTAATTTGAAATTTGATGATAAGGTGAACCGGAAGATCCTATAAAATCATAACACCATGACAAAGTATTGCGATATACATAACAGATGTAAACCTGGGCCTGAAGATATGGATGTGACTGGCGTGTGTCTCGAATTCTTACTGACTTATATGATTAGAATAAATTTTTTTGCTCTAGTCATTCGTCGATCGTGACACTCTTAATTTTTGGCAATGAGAACCTGCTCTGGAAAATATACGTTAAACTATAAATCAACATATTTGATACAAACAGCTTTTGGTCATCTTAGAGAAAAATCCAACATTTGTTTGTCATATTTTAGGGCAGAAATTACATAATATCGCACATGTTGTATTATTTAATCCAATCACAACTATCTGTAAAATAGTTGTAATGCTTCGGGGGTGCTATTTCTACAAAGGTATTTTTTCCTAATGAAATGAAAGAACACGAAGAGTGTTCTGAGTGTTACCATTGAGTTCGTCATTAGGCCACCACCCTAGCTCGCACTCTTGACATTCGAAGTTCGTTCAACACAAAGGCGTTCTCTTTACATGGTAAGCATGCCCAACAGCATTGACGTTATCACGAATATCCTAAAAAGTAGAAGTGTACATGCGATAACAAACTGATCAGTACCCATATGTCCGTGGCATTCTACATGCCATGACTTGAATAGTTCAGTAATATTTTCATGGTATTGACTCTGCGTACATATTTCAAGTCATCCCTCGGATCATACTTACATATACCGCATTCCGTTTACACCTTTTTTCCTCATTTCAATGCGGGAAAAAAAGTACGATATTATTTATATATTGGCACGGGGTGGAACACGGTCATACCGTTAAGCCGGCATTCCAGGTGGGCCCCGAAAAACCGTTTTTAAAGGTTGCACATCGTTCAGAACTGTTTGGTACATCTTGCAGTTACTGTCCTTTCCCTATTCACTGTGCAACACAGTGCATTCAATATGCCTATACCCTGTCATGCGTACTCTGGCTTAACACGCATAGGACCATCAGAAAACTCACGCCGTTGCGAGAAAAGTGCTCAAGGGATTTCTGGTAGAAGCCCTAATTGTAGAATCTATTCTCATCAATAACATATTTGAATTTTACTATGATAGAACATTCAGAAAAATCCGAACATGGTTCATTATAAGAGTGGTATTTTGGTAGGGTACAATGCTGACTCTATGGCAAAAATCACCATTTGAGTTGCTGTCAGATTCAATAGGGCGCCATGGACAAAGCGGTTAGCCTATACTCTTCGTAAATCTGACAACCAAGATAATCTATTTTCTAATAAGGTGGGGAAATTTGGGGTTGACAACGGTGCTGAAAACGATCCGAAACGACCTTTTTTTAACAAGGCTTCCAAAATGTGTAAAACAGCCTACTCGCCAATGTTCATGCACACAGTGTGTGGGTAATCGCTCATCCATGCATGTCATTGATCAGTGAATGGATTGTGCCCTGTGAAGTGGGAGTCATTTACATACGGTCAAACTTATGAATGGATTCATGTCACAATGAATTGGTTGGGTGGGCAAAAGGTCGAGGTCCGTTTACAGTGGACACTAACTGCACTATGATCTTACCATTTTGTAATGTACCATTAAGTTCAACGGATTAAACGTAATTTACCACCACTGACCTCTACACATGGGTAGCGGCTGATTGGTCGCCGAGTGAAACAACAGGAAGTTGCTTTTCTACCTTGACAATATGGCGGGAAACGATGCATACACCTGCCGGTGCACATATTCCATACAGATGTTCTATTGTTATACAAAATTCCTTTAACTTTGACATGGTGTATGCATTGTTTCCCGCCATATTGTCAAGGTAGAAAAGCAACTTCCTGTTGTTTCAATCGGCGACTCAGACTCGCTATCCGTGTGTAGAGGTCAGTGTTTACTACGTAGTCCACGATCTTTAAACAGCGAAGATACCAATACAATATGTAATACATGTAGCCAAAACCGTTGGTTAAAGGTTATAACTTCATAACTATATCTAACAGATGCTTAACAGTTCATTCTTTTTTTTTTTTGAAAGACTGGTGATCACGCGCGAATGAAAAGAATGTTCATTAGATTTCAAACCCAAATAACACTGGCATGCGGCGGATCATATAAAAAGTGTCTGTTGAAGAAGAAAGGAAGTCTCAAATAAATGTTCCAAGTTTCCTCTGTTGCGCTTTGCACCTGGTTCTGTTATAAGAGTTCTGTGATTAATTGCAAAGATTTGTTAAGCCTCTCTATGACAATTTATATCGGGTGCATTTTTTTTTAATTTAATATACGAGACCCACTTTAAAATCTTGAAAACTATTTTAGGTACATTATCATTAGTGTCTTTTTGTTTTGTAACCTTTTGACCGTTCATTTTCTTTAATTTTAAAGAAATTTAATTTCATAGCGTACATTTCACTAGATAAAAAATGCGTAATGGGTGATTATATTCATTTGGAGTGTATCTCTATCTCGTTTGCGGTGCCATATTTTTATGAGACACTTCGTCAAACAAACTGTTTTTTTGTACCAATTCCCTGTTACTACAATACCTTAACATGCGCCTTTGCACAAGGCTCGCTACAGAATGAAGTGACGCCATCTTTGCTGCCGTTGCTCCAAACAATTGAAGATTCATTTATGGTCAATCTACCATCAGCCCATTCACCTACTAAGGCGTACACAAACTTTCCATCGGGTCGTTTCTGGAAATTGAAGATGTCGTACCTATCGGTGAATAAGAACGAAGAAAATGAATGAATATTATCGGATTAATTGAATACAGTAACCTTATTTTGGTTTTATTACTTTTTTGGGTATTGCAAGATTCTAGCAGGAATAAGGTACGCCGATGACCACTCTCTATTCCGGTAAAATATAAAACTGATTTCATTTAATTAAAAAAAAACAAGAAAAGCAAGAAAAACAGAGTTATATGGTGTACTTAGCCAATCAGAGACCTGGTAAGAAAAGCGTATTGGTTTGTTCAGATATACAGAGTGGCTATTGTGATTGGTTACTCAGAGGTTATATCATGCAATATCATGTAATAAGCCAATCAGAGATGCTGTAAGAAGGTAGTAGGCCTCGGAGGGTTAAAACAAATTTAACAAAATTCGAATTTATACATCCTAGATATCTGTTTCTATTGATTAGGATGCGCTAGTATTCTCATACAAATATTTCCTGTATCCTTCAAACTGCATGGACACGTTTATTTGTATATTTTATTCCGAATAGAAAGGTAGTGTCTTTCACATTGTTTTGTATTCGTCTTATTGGCATCGACGTACCTTATTCTAGAATTACTCTATTGATTTTGGGTTTGGAGGTGGTCAACACTAAAGACAACAATCAATCGAGAACAAGAAGGATTGCATGAAGGACGTAAAAGGGGCCTCTTGCGGAGTCATGCGTTAACGTGTTATTTGAAACAGCGCTATTCGTACAAGTGTTATGTTGCATGTTAAAAGACCAATCGCCATGGTGGCAAAAAAGGTGGTGAAATAACTCTTGGGCCTATTGCGATGTTTTCACACTGTAATGTGTAACTTAAATTGCTAGGTAAATGTCAGAGGAGGTACTGTTTTTTTTCAAATTGACGTTAATTTTTTACCTAATCAAGTGCGAACATTTTACTTTTTATATGTGAATTATCATTGTCAAATGTTGCGAATTAGAACGCAGTTAGAGTGTACCCTTTATATTTCAAATACTGATGTTATAATTTGTGCACAATGTATAACAATGTTACAATATTTTTCTTCGACAAAGCTGTACGGTACCTAGCACCTTAGGTTATTAAATATTTTTTAAATAAAAATCACCGTAATTGTGAAAGTTATGTTAAACTATTACTATTTCCGTTGTGCTCGTGTAACCTCCCATCACAACCTCCATAAACAATGATTATCGTGTTTACTGCGACACATTTCGCGAAGAGGACTATACACGCATAATTTGAGCCCCGTGGCAAGCGTTATTTCGATGGCTGCTGATCGGCGCGAGATTCAACATAATATAAGCTGCTAGGGACCAATATGGATCAGTCCCACTAAAAAGTTCAATACAGACATTTACGATAGTAAAATAATGGGTTCTTCTTCATTTGGTGGAACCCTACGATGCCTCAGTTACGTGATACGTTTATACTATGTACTCTAATTTGTTCTTTATTAATTCGAGTAAGGATCCATTTAATGGTCTCCTGTCTAAGATTTGTACTTGTCTTTCTTGATATCAAGATAATTTTTATTATTCTTAAAAGCTGGGATTGATATGCATCAAAGCAACGCTCACAACAACTCTAGTTAATCCCTTATGACATTTATGATTATTTGTGTTATCATTATAAGATTGTAGTTTCAATGAGTACCAGAGTTTAAACTCAGAATCATACTTTCATTCATGTTTACTGCAATAAGAACTAATCGTCGTGTGGTTATAAAGACTGATAATCATTAATTACCCTTAGAGGTCTCGTACTCTTTTAACAAACCCGTGTATGACTTATTTTTTGTGATTTTTATAAGATTGTAGTACCAGATTTCTATTCTATGAATCACACTTTCAGGGTATATCACGAGAGCTTATTCAGCATCGTCATTGTGGAATATACAATCGCGTTTTCCGAACAATTACCCACACCGTTGATCCTGATAGTGAGTTTTTGATGTTATGTGCAAATGTTTGCATCACCGTGCCCATACGTCACAGTGTTTTAATTTCTTCAGAGCAGATTGAATTTGCAATTAAGATTAGGCACACATTCTATAATTTTAGCTACGGTATCCGATGATATGAGGGGTAAGTCGGGGACGGCTTTTAGAGGTAAGGCTGTGGATCATGAATGCCTCTTTCATCTTACTACAATGATACGAGTGGTCCATTGTTTATCAAAGAATGATGGATCATTTCGTCGGATGTTACATAGTGACGAATGTTGATTTTGTTGTTCATTTTTAACAAATTAAGGAAACAGTACTTAATATCACTTTTTCATATATCGCCAATACTAAGCTTGCAAGTACTTAATTAATTAATAATCTTAATTTTAGAATTTGGCAATTTTGACGTATGTTGCAATGACAGAGACTTTGTGTATTACATAGGCCGGATGTTGAACATCTGTCAAAGAAGTGTTACTTGAATCTCCCAACCAGGAGGCTTTTTAAATAATTTTGTTGTAATATTTCTTCCATCCAAATTAAATTTATTAACTGACACAAGCCAACATGTATTCATTTTAAATATTGCCTTGACGAAAATTTATATATTATATTTTAGCAGTTCAAAGCGGTCATCGCGGCAATCCACTCAACAAATGCCGTCATTATGTAATAACAAATTGAAGAAGATTGCGCGATGACGCACGTTTGGTTGACGGATTTTCGGAAAACGCCCAATTGTTTATTCCATCTGACGGAGCTGACTACGCTTTAGTAAGGAAAATTCAACATCGTCATAATTTCATGAACCTAGAGCCAATTTGCGTAAAATTTTGGTGTGACGGATAAGTTCTTTTCCCAGGTATTACTCCATTTTACCAAGGGAAAAATTCATGAATATTAAGTAAATAAATTGTCAATTGTTCCTTTCGTTTCTTAATCGGAATTTGATCGTTTGAATCGTATTGGGGGGGATGCTTATTAAATCATGATTACCGACACTTTAAAGTTCGGATTTTTCAAATGCGATTTTCTCGAAAACAACAAAATGTGTTTTATGTTTAATCATCCGTCACTATAAATACACCATACGATTTATTGAACCATTACAACTTACACCAACTTACACAGGTAGTCGAAGTTGTGTGACCAAGGAGTGCCAAGACCCGTGATTCATTTCAAAACAAAAATTAGGTTTTAATTTTATAAACATCTTTTAATAAGGTTTAATGCTTGAAAATGCAAAGTCCAATTTTAATAAAATAATTATTTTAATTTTAAAAGGCTAAGTATAGAAATATAAAGTGTGCATATGACACAAACCAATCCACGCCAATCCAATAAGCTACGGACTGTCCCGCCAACTACATTTCCATTAATGTCGATTACTTTCCATAAAGATCCAACACTCTCCTTCTCAAAGCCAATGATTTCTTTTAAAATAACTCTGGTAAGCCTTGTAAATGTTTGCTTTCGGGGTTTCCATGCGTAATTTTTTTGTACCAACCTCCAAACAAAAGGAAACGCAGGAGTTCCTTTAGTGTTAAAGCTTCTTAGCTATATTTTACCATTCAAAGTCAATACACAACACGCACATACACCACGTGTACATACACACAGACACACCCACGGACACATACACACAAAATAAACATTTCTTTTTTGACCAGTAAAGGGGCAAACTGGAAACCAGAGCATCAATGGATGCAGTAGGCCTATAATATATGATGCCATTCACAGACAACAACATCCTTTAAAGTACCTTTATATATTATTTAAAATAGAAAATTGCACATTAACAATTTTGTTTATGATATAAATCAAACCTGGAAAGGGTGATCACTTTATTAAAATACACGTAAGTAACGTGAATGAAAGCGCACAATACTGTAAGATGGGATTTGCGGGGATCCATGCTGCATCACATGACATGATTGAGGTGAAATGTCCCAAAACTGGTTGCATTGTGGGATGAACTCAACATCTGAGATAAGTAGCTGTGTGTTGTAAGGCCACTTATGACTGGTGAGAGAAAGAGAATTTGGGCTGTTTCAAGTTACCACAATGTAAGGTTAAAGGGAGCCAAAACATGTCTTATTGGCATCATTAAGTTGCCCTTCATATGACACTGCTAATGATTTAAATATCACCTAGGGTCAGAGCCTGGCCCTACAAGGACACGTTCTTCTGCATTATAAAGTGTGCTCTGATTTGCAAAGCAAACATATTTTTAGGTTTCAGTATACTTTGGTAAAGGGAGAAGTAGAATGAAGTGCACTGGAAAAATCCTTATTTTGATAATGGAAAAGAACTTTCCATAAATAAAAAAGCAAACAAATGACACTGGCTAATAAGATAATAGCTGATAATGGTGAATTACATGTATAGGCCTATGCATACTGTTCTATTTAGGTCACATGAATGAAAATAACATCTTTAAGAAAACTTTAAAACTTGTTTAACTTTTTATATGGTCAATAACAGGTTCTTAACAATAAAAAAATCATTTTATTTTATTTTAAAATTTATTGTACTTGTGAGTCAGTAGTCCTACAATATCTACAAATTTGACTGTTTTGAACAAATCATTTCATGTAAGTAGCTTTGAGGTCGCATTTTGCAGTTAAATATAATGCCTACTTTACTTTGATTTTTTCGACAATGCAGAATGGGAATAATAAACCGCACCATACTTTTGATAATGTTAAAGGCGAACTCGTATTACGCGATGTCGTAAAATATGTCCCCGCCGAATGTGCGCGATCACTACATGCGATAAATTCACTACAACACCCCACCCCCCTCCTCAAACACTTTCGCAACAAACCCCACCCCATCCCTCCCCAACAACACCTCAAAACCCCACACCCCACCACCCGCCTCCCCACCCCACCCCCGACCCCTCATCCCACCCCAACAACAACTGCAACAACCACCCCCCACCCATCCCTAACCCCATCCCCACCCCCAACAACCCTCAACACCTCCCAATCTTCGCACCCCCCCTCCCCACCACTCTTCCATACCCCCCCCCCCCCTCCTTGCCACACCCTCCCACCACCCCCCCCGGCCTCGCCCACCAAAGAAAGCCCGCCCACCCCCCCTTAACCACTCCTCCCCCTCCTCCCCTTCCCCTCCCCCGCTCAAGGGACCTGCCCCACTCCCCCCCGTCCCCGTCCCCCCCCCCACCCCCCCGTCCCCACCCTCCCCCCCCCCTCCTCCCCACGCCACATACGCCCCCTCCCTCCGCGCCTACCCCCGCCCTTCCCCCCCCGCCCCCTCCCCTCACCCCACACGCCTTTCCCCCCCCCACCACCCTCGCCCCCCGCCCCTTCGCCTCCCCAGTCCCCAAGAACCACCCATTCTCCCCAACACCCCCCCCCCCCGCCTTTCCCCAGCCCCACCCCAAACCGCCCCTATAGTCTCGTCGGGGTCCACCCCCCCCAGAGAGAGTCGACCCCCCCCGGCTCCCGAGGGAATCTGTGCAGACACAGTACACCTCCTCGCCACAACCCTGCCACACCGCCACCCCCCCCTGCATGTAGCAAAGGAACCGATATCGTTTCAGACATACAACAATTACGCTATTAATTGCATCATTTTCATACCTAAGCCTGCTGTCCGCATATAGCACTTACGTTAAATGGCAAAGAAGATGTGGCCCATGATAGGCTTTCAAGCAAGCGCAGGAATTTTTGAGTATCCAATGTCTTGTCAAAAATATAGCATTAACGCTGATTTTTGCATATTATTAGCTTCATTTGCATACTCATTTGCCCAAAATCTAATCAGGGGTCGAGAACTCTTCACCCCGCTTTCTTCCACACCAAGGTACATCATCAACGCCCTTACGGAACTCCAGAAAACGTGTACACAGGCCTTGCACGAAAATTCTTATAAATTAATGCATAAGATATACTTAATTTTAGCATATTTTACGGCCCAAATCTAATCATGCAGGGTCGAGAACTCATCAACCCGCTTCTTTTCCACTGAGTTACATCATCGTAGCCTTTACGGACTCCAGATAAATCGTATACACCATGGGTTAACTTTTTATAATTTAATCCCAGACGGAGGAACGTGTAACTGACGGACGCTGAGTATAGTATATCCACGTTCCGACTCGTGTCGGCGGGGACAATAGCAAGATCGCGCGCAAATTGAATAGCTTTTCCCTAAAATGTTATTGATTCCACAAAGTACTTTAGATGCTGATTTAAGGCCCTACTAATTAATTTAATCTTTTGTTTATTTCTCTCTCTTCTGTGTTCAAATCTGTTAACACGCTTACTTGTTATCTTTTTTAATCTGTTAACAACACTTTAAAGAGTAACATGCCTGACAAAAGTTTTGGTTTTCAACCTAACTAAAAACATTCACACTTGCAATAACAACTTTTCCAAGATCAAGTGTCAAATGAGTAATAGGTAGTAAAATTAAGTTTCTATTTGATATGACAATAACTATAGTGTGAAAGACAAACGAACTATTTAGTCCATTTGTCTTTTACCTATATGTAATTGCACATTAACTAAAAACATAATTAACAGAAGAGGAGGTCTTAAAAAGGACAATCTGCTGATCTTCCCTCATGAATCGAGCTTCTGACTTAAATTATTCTTGAATTTTGATATACCTTAACACTTACAATAGGGTCACAAATCAAAGATCTAACCTCTTGAGTATTCCATCATACTACTTCGTAATAAATTAACTATATACAGTTTCCATGATATGATACATTGTTTTTCAGCAATTGTTCTCTATTAGGCCAACAAGTTATTGTTTTTCAGCTAGTTCTTTTCCCAAGCTCTTAACCGGTAATTTTATTTATAACCTATGCATTGAAAGTCATAATCACATGAACGCAACACTCAACACATTGGCCTTTTCGTGATCCACATCCTCATCCCCTTGGATTTAACCCAAAGGAGTTGAGATTTTACATCAGCTGAATCCATTAGCCTAAAGTATACATGTTTGCCTAATCATACTTGCAAATTCCGAATCTACTCTGGAAAAATTATCGTTGTATTTTCCTGGTCCGTAAAAGGACAGAATTATCACGCCGTGGCCTTGACCGACCCTCTGGGGCAACAAAAAAAAAAAAAAACAAAGAAAAACCGTTATATAAAACATTTGGTTAATACAATCAAAAAAAAACAGCCTCAATCAAAATCACTGACATTTTTGGATTAAAATCTTTTCTCCGGGATACTACTGAACCAATCAAACAAAATGAGGTGTTATAGCACAAATGCAACCTTAAATTTGAATTGAAGTGGCCCTGCATTAATCTGAAATGTTAACCTTATCACTGCACTTGGTTGTACTATTTAAAGGGTTCACTTTAAAATTTTCACAGAAAAGGGAATTCCCATTTTTTTTAAGCCGGGTGTTTTTACACTTTATAATGGCATACCTAAGTATTAATTCACTCCCCTGAAATGAACAGCCAAAATTTTATTTTATATGAGTTGAGATTTTACAAATCATCTTATCATTAGCCTAAAGTATAGCAGTGTTGCCTATCCTACGTAAACTTTGCAAATTGTTACTCTGGAAAAAATTAGTCATTTTGTATTTTTCTGTCCGAAAAGGACAGAAATTATAACGCAGTGGCCTTGACCTCTTGGGCAACCGGATTCAAACATGTTAATAAAATCAAAAACCGCCTCATCAAAATCAACTGAAATTTGGAATTAATCTTTTCCTTCTCGGATATCTAATGAACCATCACCAAAAAATGAGGTGTTAGAGCCCAAAAATGCAAACCTTTAATATATTTGAATGGGAAGTGGCCCTGCAATATCTGAAATGTACCTTACTCTACACTACCTTACTGCACTTGTTTACTATTTAAGGGTCATTTAAATTTCATAAAGGTAATAATTCCCCCCTTTTTTTTTTACACTTCCTTTTGTTTTTTTTTCCCACTCTTTCTCTTCATCCCTAAGTATTAATTTTCACGCGCCTGAAATTACAGCCAAAAATTTTATTTTGATGTGTTGATTAATACCAAACTCGTCGCTGGGCGTGAAAAACCTTACATGCTCATGTAACTCCAGAGGTCAAATGCAAAACCTCATATGTAGAAAGTGGGCACCCCGGCTAACACCTTATGTGCATTTTGGTCCAGCACAAGTTCATCGGGTTCTACTAAAAAACCTTGGAATTTCATGTCAAATATGATAGTAAATCTAATGGCCAAATTTATTTCAGAAATCTGAGTAAATAATAACTAAAGATAGTCAAAAGGAAACTTTTACTAGTGCATGGCATTACATTACACAATTATTCCAGTTTTTGGTGTCTCTCGAAAAATGTTACATATGAGGTTTTTGTCATTACCGTTTTTATTACTACATGTGAGGATTTTTCTTTTAAAGTCAATGCACATGTGAGGTTTTTTTTTTTTTCCCGCCCATCGACGAAAATGCGCCTTTAATCATTGCAATAGAATGTTTACTTCATTCATTCGTATTTAACTAAATATTATGCATGGAAATCACAAAAATATACCCATTTTGGCATTTTGGTATTTTTTTGTGAACTTAATTTTCACCTTGACATACTTCAAGTGACAGGCTATTCAATAATCCAAATCTATAACACGTAACAACTTTGATCATTACAGTGTATTAATGTCCTGTTTAACTTACCCTAAAAAACCACAAATATGGCAAATTTTATAAGGCAATGACTTTTAAAAATCATATTGTTGTTATGGAAAACTTAAAAAAAATTTTTTATTTGGCTTTTCAAATTCCAAGGAACCGCAATATTTTGGCTGGGGTAAATATTTTAAGTCGGTTTTTCGAGATTTCAATCGTTAAGACATGCTCCATGTGGACCTGCATACAGGGAGTTTGTCAATCTGTGTGTGAATCTTTTTACCAACCTTTTATTTTTATTAAGTTGAAGAATTTTTACATCATCTGATTCCATTAGCCTAAAGTATAGCATGTTGCCTAATCATACTCAAACTTCGATCTACTCTGGAAGAAAATTAGTCATTTTGGTATTTTCTGTCCGTAAAAGGAAGAAATTATAACGCAGTGGCCCTGACCATCTGGGCACCGGATGATAAAACTTGTTAATAAAATCAAACCGCCTCATCAAAATCACTTAAATGTTGGAATTAATCTTTTCTCTGGGATATTTCTAATGAACCATAAACAAAAATGAGGTGTTAAAGCACAAAATGCACCTTAGTGACTTGAGTGGCCCTGCATTATCTGAAATGTACCTTACGGCACTTGTTTAACTATTTAAAAAGGGTCATTTAAAAATTTTCAGAAAGGGAATTCCCCTTTTTTTAAAGCCAGGGGTTTTTTAACATCTTTCTAATGCATACCTAAGTATTAATTCACCCCTGAAATGAACAGCCAAAATTTTTATTTTTATTGTATGATAATCCAATCGCCGTCGCTGGGCGGAAAAAACCTCATGTAACTCCAGAGTCCAAATGCAAAACCTCATATTTAAAAAGGTGGGCCCCAGTGCTAAAACCTTATGTGCATTGTGGTCACATCGGGTTTCTAACAAAACTTGCATTCATGTCACATATGAGTAGTAAATCATATGGCAATTATATTTCAGAATCTGGAGTAAATAATTACCTAAATATATCTATGAAAGGAAACTTTTCTAGTGCTGGCAGTACAGCAAGTTATTCAGTTTTTGGTGTCCCTCTCGAAAATGTTACATATGAGGGTTTTTGTCATGTAACCGTTTTTTACTACATGTGAGGTTTTGCTTTTAAACGTCAAATGCACATGTGAGGTTTTTCCCGCCCCGCCGACGAAATGCGCCCTTTAATGCATTGCAATAGTAAATGTTACTTCATTGTCATTCGTATTTTAACTAATATTATGATGTGAACTCCACAAAAATACACTTCAATGTGGGCTTTGTATTTTTTTTTAAAATTAATTTTTCCACTTGACAATTACTTCAAGTGACAGGCTATTCAAATATCCAATCTAATGTAAACTTTGACATTACATGTATAATGTACTGTTTTATTTTTTTTTTTTTTTTAAATTAGGAATTTTAAATGGCAATGACTTTAAATCAATATTGGTTGTGGTTATGGAACCCTTTTTTATTTGCTTTTTCCACTTCCAAGGAACAGCATATTTTGCTTGTATATATTTTTTAAAGTCGTCGAGATTTCAATCGTAAGACATGCTCCATGTGGACCTGCATACAGGGAGCTTGTCAATCTGTGTGTGAATCTTTTTACCAACCTTTTAATGGAGAGTAATCATAACTTTCTTCATCTCTAATTTGTTCTCTCTCTTACTTAACCCCAGGCTAACCTGTTAGTTTCTTTCAATAAACATTTATTGTCAATGTCTAGACTACATTATACAAGGCGGTTCTCGAACCACAAAGGTCCCCCCCGCCCGTCGCGATAGGAAATGGAGGGAAATATATTTAAATCACAGGGGTAATTGTGATGGAAGAAGTGTTCTCGAAACCACTGAGGCTTTGCTGCCATAGCTTGCATTTGACGGTATCAAATGTTGACTACATTGCACCATAAATATATTTAATTATTTGACCTTAGATACCCCTACTTGACTTGAATGATCTTCAAAATTGTCGGTTTAGAAAATGGTGACCACAAAATCCACAAATTTTCATACTACCACATGTTGATTTGGGTTGACCTTGAAATGACCAAAATTTATTACTCAAAGGTCATGAAATAAAAAGATGCGTACTTAAAACAAACTAAACAAAATAAACCCATCATTTTTCATGACCATACTCCATAGATGTATGGATTTGACATCGAATGACCCCCATGACCTTGAATGACCATAATTTTTGGGCAGTGAATTTGACCACAACCCACCAAAGTATTCAATCATCATTCATCATCATCCTAACACAATACTTAGGTGATTTGCCTTGGATGACCCCCGCATGACCTTGAAATGACCTTCAAATTTTTTGGCACTGAATGCCTGTACCACACCCACCAAGTTTCATCATCTCAAACCAAAATCCTACTAACCCGCCCTACTTGTGGTTTGACCTTGAATGACCCGAAATCAGAACCTTGAACTACCTTTCAAAATTTTTCGCACAGAAATGTGACCACACAACACCCACCAGTTTCATCTCCCTAAACACAATTGACAAGGACTATAGGAATTAATTTCCATTTGAACCTTGAATTACCCCCCACTGACTTTGAAATGACCTTCAAATTTTTTCGGCACGGAATGTGTTGACCAACACAACCCACCAAGTTTCATATCCTATCACAATTGACGAGGGCTAGCTATGAATTCCATTTGACCTTTGATGAACCCCACATGACCGTGAATGACTTCAAATTTTTTCGTGCACTGAATGTTGCACCACAACCCACCAAGTTCATCATCCTACCACAAAATTTGACAAGGTTTATGAATAGTTTCTCCCATTTGACCTTGTAATGACCCCCGCATGACCTTGAAATTACCTTCAAATTTTCGGCACTGAAAGTTGTACCACCCCCACCAAGTTTCATCATCCTGCCACAATTGCCAAGGCCTTATAGCAATTTTAAATCCCATTTTTTTGATTTGATTGACCGCATTGACCTTTGACCCATGCCACCTGCCCCCATCCGCCGACCTCATCCACCGTCTACTGGGGGACATCTATGGTGCGAAGATTGACCCCCATACTTGCTTGATCAAAAATATCATTTTACAAAAGGCTTATTACCAGTATATCCTTTTTTGACGCAAATTTGCCTATTTTTGACCATATTGACCTTTGACCCATGCAACATACCATCCCGTCCGAACTCATCCACCGTCTACTAAGGTGACATCTATGGTGCGAACATGGACACCCATACTTGCTTATAATCAAAGATATCGTTTTAACAGTTTATAAACATATATCCTATTTTTGACCCAAATTTGAAGACCTTATTTTTTGACCATATTTGACCTTTGATGACTATGTCAAACATGCCCCACTTTACATCCCACGCAACGCCCTACTTGAGATGCCTCTATGTTGCGAAGATGGACAACCACGCTTGCTTAGATCCTGAGATATTGCGTGGGCGCACGCATCACGCACACAAACGCACACATGCACAAACACGACACACACGGCGCAGGGCATTTCTTAGTCCCCTTTGCCACTAAAAGTTGGCGGGGGACCAAAAATGGGTGATATATCACTGAACTAAATAAATTATTTCCTTAATTCCATGGTCCACCTCTGTGTGCAATTTAATACCTGACCAAGGACAATCCCTGTTTTTTGTCAACTGTCCACAAATGACTTGTGGTGTTGATAACAGCGTATTGTAAAATGGTCCACTTAATAATTAATACAAACTTACTAAATACATATCAATATAACTCGACTAATATACAAACTGATGGACACTTCCCATTGGGCTAATTTTTATTTACCAACCCCACTTATTACCAGAACTTAGGTTTAAAAAAAGCACTTTTATTTTATTACTATTAAAAAATATCGAAAGAGCAAAGAATTTCACATTCAGTAATGTGACAAGCTACATGTATCAGCAAGTTCCCAAGAAATAAACAGTGGTTGCTTTAACCTTGCTTCATACTTGCATAACTAAGCACTATCTTTAGGAGCAACTGGGAATGAGTGTAAAGTACACATGGTAGCAAGGCACATGGAAACTTTAGACACTGGGAAGATATTGGTGTGAAACAATAACAAACTTAACTACCCTTCGGCAATAAATAACTATCCATCCTACCTCATATAAGCATGAAATTTAACTGCAAGTGGTTTATCAGACAAGGCTGCAAATGCAATGCCTATCTAGGCAAGCATGATAATGCTGGCTTTTCCAGCTTTTTAAACAGCATGCATCTACATTGTAGGACAACAGACAATCAGCATAATCTTTGCCTACCAACACAAATTCATGCCAAAACACAAAAGGACGAAAAAATGCCCCAAACCGCAACATCTGCTCAGAATTTTTTCAAAATCCCCAACATAAGTTTTCCAAAGAAATGTCATTACTACTTACTTGCATACCTGCATAGTTTCAAAAGAAATTGGAACAACATGAGACTAGTTTATGAGAGAAAATTGGGTTTCCTACTCTTATTTGCTACGTGATGACAATAGCCTATATTATAGGCTAAAAAAAAATCCAAATTTCTTGCATAAAATGTGATCTCTGTTTAAAACAATAACAGCACATTTTTTGAAGAGCGCGCCCCAATTTTCAAACTATTTGAGATTTGGCATTGGTAATGGCTAGTAAACTATATGCCTGGGAGATGGTATAGAGCGCAAAATTCTCTATGTGTCCAGCAAAAGAATGAATTTTTGTATTTGAAAAAATTTGCTATCGGAGCATTTTCCTATAATAATTCAACGGATTCTGGAAATGTCCCTTACAGTATGAAATAGCCAGCAAATTGTGCCGTCTACTCGTCTACGCTCTTCCATAAGTTGTTCGGCGGTTCAGGCAAGATAATTTTCGAGGTATTTTTTTTGTGAGGTCCCACTATTTCATTCATATAAAACGGCAAAAAAAAATTGGCGTTCCAGCTTTTTTTCCGCCGTTAATTAACAATAGAGATCCGATGGTAATTACACATCGTTTTTTTTTTATGGAACAAATACGAATACGCATTTTTTAGCATTGTCTTTCTCAGATATAGTTTACCTAAAGAAAAAAAACCCAAAACTTTTAAAAAACCAACACAACTGTGGCACAATCTCCAATTTGGAAATTTGGGGGCGCTTTCTTCAGAAAATGTGGCTATTATTGCTTTAAGACGATAATTATTCGCAGGAGCATTTTTTCTAACTTGGGATTGAGGACATCGAGATTGACTCGCCTCTGAACCCATTAGAAATGCGCACGATGCTAAGAGGGGGAAGAGTCTATTGCTTGTGACGCTTACACAACAAATTTTCTCTAAAATGACCTTCCTTTGGCGGCGGAGACAGGCACTAACTTAAAGTTGAAATGTTTTATCAAGTAAAAATAGAGCATTTTAGATGCCAATTCAGCGACAAGGGTTTTTGCATCAATATAGATAACGTGCTGAAACGTTGTCTGCCAATGAATAAAAACCTTTGTGTAAGCATTAATGTCTAATCTATCGACCTGCTTTAAAATTTTGTGACTTATCATTTATTTGAGAAAGCAGTAGTATGTTTTGTATGCTATCGAACATATACACAACGCCTTTGAAATTCGACTGGATTTGCCAGTGAAGTGGATACAATCGCTTGCCAATTAGTATGGGATTTTGCTGGTGCAAGAAAAGGCTTTCTCTATTATTTATCAACATTCACTTTTGGTCAATACTACTACTAATAGCACATTGTTTTTGAAGAGCGCCCCCATTTTCCGAATATTTGATATTTTTGCACAGTTGCATTGTTTATTGACAGTAAACAATACCTGTGAATGGTAGAGCTCAAAACTCTCTATGTGTCGCAAAAGAAGGAATTTTGTAAATTAGAATGATTACGATCGGAGATTTTCCGATAATATTACCGGCTGCTGCAAACGACCTTCCAATTTAAAATGCCGGGAATTGCATATGTTACGGGTCTAAGCTCCATCCATTATGTTCCGTTGTTTTTCAGGTAGTCAAAGAATTTAGATATCATTTCGTGAGGGCTGACCTACTTCATCATAGACGGACATAAATTTGGCGTTTTCCAGCTCCACCATTACAATTACCATCATGATCCCGTTCTAATTAACAATCATACTTCTTTTATGAGAAATACGCCTTTTATGAGCATTGCCACTCGCATGTATAGTTTACTAGAAAGTTACCAACACAAACTGTGCAAAAATCTCAAATTTTGAAAATTGAGCCACTCTGTTAAAAAATGGCTGTTATTGCTTTAATTACACGTCTGACCGAGATTTTCTGACCGGGAAGACCCTAAACTCCTCACGCGGCCAATCTTCGTCGAGTCCCTGGCATGGACGGATCACTCTGAACACACCCTTCTCACCTCTGCTATCAGCCACTAAAGAGTGGAACCCAGGGGGCCTAGGCTCCAGGAAGTTCTAACCACGTGTTGCCTTAACCAACCAGTCCTTATCCAAATCTGGAGGAAGGGCTATACCATCATCGCCTCCCCAAACCAAACAAGCTTGTTGACAACCGCAAGAACTACTGCCCAATATCACTACTGTGTGTTTCCTTCAAACTCCTTGAAGGGATGATCCTAGCCCGGCGGGAGCCAGTCGTCGAATCCATATGCCTGACGAACAAGCATGATTTCGCCGTGGCCGTGCACTGTCCATCATATTGTAAAACTCACAAATGATCATTGAGGAGAAGCTTTGAAAAGCGTCGCAAGACAGGCGTCCCATCTTGGTGGACCTTACTGCAGCAATGACCCCGTGTAACACCAGGGCGTGACACTCAAGCTTCTCAAGACCATCCTGGATCGTCACCTTAAAACAATTCATAATGTAACATGCTTTCAACAAACCGTACAGCTTTGTTCTTAAGACTCAGTGACGGCAGCAGCATCGACATCGTCGTCTGAGGAACGGAGTCCCCCAAGGATCTAGTTGGCTCGCTCCCAGCTGTTCAACTTTAATCAGCGACTACCTCAACCAACATATAGAAAATATGGCTGCCCCGCGCCGACGATCTTGTCCTTCTTCACTCGGAGTTAAGCTGGACTGAAGTAGAAAGCATACTTACTGCAGATATGGCCCTACTTGCAGCATACCTCAAGACCTGGAGACAAGCTGAGTGATGCCAAGACCACCGTTACTGCCTTCCATCTTAACACCATAGAGAGAAGCGGCTAGGGGCCGACTAGGTAACCTCGTCAATCAAGAAGATTATGGTATGTGTGCGCTTTATTCCGTTAATGTGTTTATTTAAGTATTACAAAAAACGATCATCGGCTCGGGTTTCATGGCGTGCGTCTATAGGCGCTCGTGTTGTAATCAAGAGGTCCTGGGTTCGATTCCCGCTTCTGACGTATAATTTTAATCTATTATTTTGGGACTTGGAAATTGCAAAGGAAACTTCAGAGTTGGCTAAACTGCGATCTACACGGTAAGTATAGGGTTACCTGGTCGGCCCCTAGCCGCTTGTGAGACTCATCGCCATCTTGAAATCAACCTCAATGGATACGGCAGTGCAGAAAAGTATTATCGTGTATATTAAATCAGCCAGCCAAGTAACGTAGCACCGTGAGAAAATGTTTGGTGCTCGTCAGAGGCCATAGAGATTGTGTGTAAAAAAACTACCGATATCTTTCGCAGTCTGTGACACAGACTACACCGGGGTAAATACTTTCCGCACCGCCGTACTCAATGGAGCGCCTCTGCCATACAATCCTACACCAACTTATCTGGGAGCGAAGCTTGATCGGCAGTTTATCGGCAGCATCTCGAGTCAGTATGTGCAAAGGTATGTTCGAGGACTAACCTCCTGTACCGGCTTGCTGTATCTTCCTGGGGTGCTAGTCCATCCACTCTTCGCACCACCGCCTTGGTTCTGGTCTACAGCGCTGCTGAATATGCCGCCCCAGTATGGTGCAACAGCGCTCTCTCTCTCTCTCTCTCACACACACACACACACACACACACACACACACACACACACACACACAAATGGACACACACACACACAAATGGACAGAGTACTCACCAAGACTATGGGAACCATTACTGGCTGCCTTCGTCCCATTCCATCTGAGTTTCTACCGGTGCTTTCATGCATTGCACCTGTAGTGCTTCGTAGAAAACATCAAACATAAACTGGTAAATAAGGCTCTGTTGGACAACAAGCACCCGCTGCATAACACTGTGATAGAATCATACCAGCCCGGCAGACAGAGACTGCGCTCTCGTCGACCTTTCTGTCGACACGCTACTATTCCAGCTCCCCATTTAACATCAAACAGACATGGAACACTGCTTGGCTAGATACCCAAGACCAGACCACAAATGCTCAACTTGCTGAAAACGGGCGAAGGAGATCGGCCCGTAGGTGTTTTTTTTTTCGTGGCGTAACAGTACTCCTGTGCGCTTCCGAGTGTATCAGCTATACAGTCCCGCGGTATTTAAACATGCAAGAGCTCCCAGGACACTTCTCATTTCTTATCGTTTAGTTTCCCGTTTAACACTATTTGCATTACCTGGTTGAGTTATAATTCGTCTTAAAATTGGATTGTGCATCTCGTAAAATATATTTCGTCAATAATTTCGTCAAGTATAGGATATGGCATGAGTGGAGTACATTCGGGGATATAATTGCATGCTTGGACGCATTCTGATTCTGGAGGTTGTGGTAATGAACGTTCTGGCCTTGGTATTATTGCTTACCATGGCAAGTGAACTGTATGGTGGTATTTTAGCACAAAAAAGTCCGCTCTTTGTGCGCTCTAGGTGCGCTCGGGAGTCCAGTGCGCTTGGGTTTCATGCAACGTACTAAACTAGAAAATCCTCTTTTCTACTCTCTTTTCTACTCTTTTACGGAATAAATGTCAACACCAGGATGCAGTTTATTCCGTTATAAGACAAGAATCTAGTGTCAAAACCAGATCGCACCCCGAGCGCACCCCAAGCGCACCCCGAGCGCACCTAGAGTGCACCTAGAGCGCACCTAGAGCGGACTTTTTGTGCTAAAATACCACCATAGAACTGTTCAAGCGCTTTCACTTAAGGGGGAAGTCATTGCATGCGTGCTGGCGTGCATTATTAAAACCTATTGTTTAAAAATGCACGCCCTATAATGGACGCATGCATATTCAAATCGGGTTATAACGCACGCATACATATTCAAATTTGAGGTAAGCGTGCATTCGCGAATGTAATTTTACGCGAAAACAAAGAAAAAACACTTGAAAATAATGCTCTAGTGGTTTATTTCTATATATTCTATATATATTGACAACAATGGGAGTTGGTTATAAAAATACCCGACAGTTAAGGATTTATAATGATTCAAAGTGTGGATTTCTGGATTTTGTTAATATATTAAAATAGCAGAGAGAATGATAAGTATCAGCTTTGATGTTCATATCTTTCTAAAATAAAGATGTACTTTAGCGACAGATTACAAAAAATAAAGCAATTTTGTCAGTACTTTTAAGCACTTCAAGTGCACATACTCGGCGGAATAGTAAATTAAAACAGATTCAAAAATCTTGATTTTTTGTGGTACAACAAGTTTGCTCGGAGCTAACGTACTCAATCAAAACTATTAATTATCTGATATAATACATTATGGAAATAAATCTTAAAGATGATGCAGTGCAGTCGTAAAATGGATATGATGTGTTGCATCGACCAGGACTATACTAATTCATATTTAAACCAGACCCTTTAATTGTTAATGTTCTTTCATTCAGAAATATCAGAACAGTATGTGTTTGTTGGAGTAAAATCGAGAGGGGGGGGGGGGGCTCCCATTTTGGAAGTGACGCGTAGTAAGCGTCAACATGGTCAAGACCCCCATTTCAAACATCGATGTCAACCCAAAGACCCCATGTTCTGAAAAGTTTACCACTGTCATCGAGGTCTCCTATTTGGAGGGAAAGTTTGAAAATTTTCACCCAAAGACCTAATTTTTATAAAATTTGCAAAACATTCACACAAAAGGACCCCCATTTTTTAAAAAAGTTTGCAAATTGCTCCTCAAAACACCAATTTTAGGCAATTTGGCTGTCTCTATCCAAATAACCCTCTTTAGTCCTCTGTCATCGAGTGCCCATGGGTTCGAAAGCACCAGCCGTATACCCATATCAATATTCATAGCGAGTGCCCCCCACCCCGGGGGAGTAACATCATGTTGTACCGACATTACTTAATAGATCATTTGAGATCAAAGTCCTGACTCCATTCCGTTAAAAAAATGACAGGAAAATATGAAAGTAGAATTCAGGTGGGGTAGGTTAGTTGAGAAGAAAAACTAGAATTGAGAGACGGTTTATTATTACTTTTCGGAAGGAATACCAGGAGTACAGCGCTGACATATTGCAGAAAAGCGTTATGGGAAACGCCATAGAAAGTTATAACCATGGAATCGAAACTCTTTTGCCTCACGATATATCATTTAGCTGCATTTCCATAGGCCGCCGAGGGGTTCTCCCCATCACCGGTACTACACACCCCCGAATTTGCAGTTCGTTCGCCACTCATATGCTACATTCTGACTATAGTTGACACCTGTATTTATTTCATATGAGCGAAAGACTATCTACTGCAACCCTGTGACGGTCCTTTGGCATAAGCCCCAGGTAGATTACCTTCATGTAAAGTGATTATATTTCGACGAAATAATGTGTAGTATCATTAACATTCATTAGTTCTCGGTTACAATATTATCTATTATTTAAATCCAGCTTAGAGCCAGAGCGAAACACACACCTTATGTGTATTTATGAAAAGAAAATATATTTAAATATGATATGGAAAGGAAAAGAGAGATAGAGCGAAAGACAGGTGAGCGAAAGAAAGAGAGCGAGAGTGGAGGGAGAGATGTAACATCTGGGTACATCAACAATGTAGAAATAGCGTGACAAGACTACGGAAAAAAGGAAAACACCGTGGTTTAATCTAGGAATATAAATAAATAAAAAAATCATTTAAAAAAAATAAACAAAATATATTAAAAGAAGGAAAGCAAGAAGCAAGCAAGAAAGAAAGAAAGAAAGAAAGAAAGAAAGAAAGAAAGAAAGAAAGAAAGAAAGAAAGAAAGAAAGAAAGAAAGAAAGAGAAAACAAATTACCAGCCTGCTACTAACAGTGTTCATAACAATTTCAATTGCTGTGTTGACAGCTATCAAACGTCAAAAAGCTTCAAACCAAAGGTAGAAATAATAGATGAGAAAAAAATACCAAATTTGTGTAAGTAGAAGATGATTTGTAGATGTTTATACGAAACAGCTGGAAAATGGAGCATATTTAGTAAAGCTGAAGTAGTCTATTATTTCATATAATTAGGCTCGTGTGATGTTTCTGTAATAAACGTTAAAATTGCAATTATTACATTGATGCAGCCGGAAGTGAGCGTCAAAAATAAAGTCCCTCTGGACTTTTTGTCGAGAAAAAAGTTCGTGATTCTGGAACCTAACTGAAAATTACGAATATCAAACAAGAGTGCACATGTAACTCGTTTAAATAAATAGTAACAACTCGAATCAACAATATTGAATTGAAGTAAATCACTTCCATATAAGATCGAATTTGTAGTATTTTATCGCCAATAACCAATTCAACGACGTTGCTATGCTGACGAACTGCTTTTTGCCTTCGCGACAATTTCGCTACATGAATTTCTTTGGAAGCTTCAACTACGGAGGTTGTCTTGATGAAATGTAAAACTTTGAGATAAATAATCGCATATGGTTTAAGGTTGCATTGGTCATTTAGTGGCATGACGGTGTTATTAAGAGTTATCAAGTTACTGTTCGGGTGCTAGATTTTAGCAGTATTAGTATTATGTTAACACGCAAGCTTTGCAGGGTTCGCAATAGTACTTAAAATGATCTATGCTTACCAACTGTACTTGGGTTAAACCGTATAAAATTAAGAATAGAAACAATGAAATTATTTAAAGAACACCATGTATTTTTTCAGCTTATATAATTTGTCTACGAGTCTTAGACGCAAGCTCTCTTTCACTGATAATTTATGTAATTGGTGCTAATATAAGGATGGATTTCTTGGAAAATCATGTCATTCACACCGGCATGTTCAATGGGGTTTTGAATACACCAGTTTTCCCGTTTTGTTAGAGGTGCAGTCCCAGCTGCCCTTTTGTGTCATATATATGACAACAAAGAGTGAATTGATTTGGATATTTCCCAAGACGGTCATTTACGTCCGTCCATTAAGTAACGCATCCCCAAGTTAACTCTGCAACTCTACGTAGCCCCATGACTTAACTTACTTCCGTTCTCATTTCCAACAATCCGCTTTCGAAGGCGGCATCTCCAATTGAAGAAAATCACTAAGATTTCATTACGCCTAGTAGTCTGCCTATCCGTACAATCGATTAAGTATTGGTTCTTTTATTCTCTGTTACAATATTTTATCGACTCTGGACTCCCATGGGAAGAGTATCTCAAATGAAGGTTGGTGTTTATTGTGTATAAGATTAGGAGTGAGCTCAACACAGATGCCATATGAAAGTCAATGACACAACATGACCATAATGGGCTGTTTCGCTTTTGCCATGCGGGTGACGACTTTTAGTATGCAAGCAAAATTTCACAGGAGCTGTCACATGAACTGTAAAATTTAAATGTGTAAATCCATTTTTGTCAACCAACACAAAAATACTTTCGTCTTAAGTCCAACATGCCTTTTCGGGAGCTTCTATTTTACGAGATGGCACGCGTCTACTTCCTTGATTTAATCTTAGAAACTCCACTTTTCTCGACAAAGCATAGAGGACTACTAGTTAATGTCAATATCCCTAATGCTATCATAAAAACCCTCACTGGCTTACGCCAGTACATATCAATGTTGAGGTGTGGGTTATCTATTCTGTCTTGTCAAATTCAATACACTTCTGAATATTACATGGAGCGATTGAAAACAAAAATCAAACGTCTTTATACTAATTAGTATGACGTCTATCGGGTTATCCGTATAAACATTAAAAGTCCATAGTCGTTCACATGTTCCATCAAGACTTATTTTTTAAGCTAATATCAGGGTGTCCAGAAATCTGTTTCTATTCTGAACTTATTAGTGTATCTATCTTCTTTATAAGCATTTTCTATATAGTTTTCGTCGCGCGGGATTTTTTCTTTGCCTTCTCCTCTAAAATTATATTTCTCTTATATATAGGAATTAACACTTGAAGTGAACAAGGGGCTTTCACTCCCGTTAGTGCCAAAGGGGGTGGGTTCCTAGGGATGCTTTTGCTATGAAAAGAATCCATTCTTAGAAAAGTCGACATTACAAAAAAATTACGAAAATTTCTCCAACGCGTAAAGCGGTCAGCGTCGATAACCTTTTTTTTTTGGGGGCATAGAAAAAACTTTCATAAAATCTATTTTTGGGTGTTCCGTATGGTACCAAATAATCAAACTCTAGATTTCAATGATGTCTGTCAGTTCGATATGTTGTATCACTTAATCCATTTTGTTTGTCTCTCGTTTTGCAATTGATCAAATTACTTTTGTTCATTTTTTTATTTTTGTATATAAGAAGAAAATTTCATCAATAAAAATTCTCACATTAATGCGGCAGTCAGACAGCAGGTCACGCTGGCATGCTTTATTTTCTTTTTCACATGAAAACAATGGTGCAGCGCTGACCTCTCCATTTGGTAGAAACCGTTTGAAACAACTTCGTTTTTGGGGCTCGTAAATACGTTGTTTCATTATGCAAATATTGCAGAAATGTTGCTAAAAGTCTACTTCATACCTCAGATGGTATAATTATAATTATAATGATATTTTTGGGGTTGAAAAACAAGGATGAAAAGTGAAAAAAATTGTGTTTAAATAATGCGTGGTCTTGACAAATTCAGGAGCCTCACATCATTTTAAAGTTGACCAAACCATAAAGGGACATCTTATCTGTAAAAAAAGTCTGTGTACGTGAAGCTGTATCTGTTTTGAGAAAGCGAAGACCACGGTTAGTTCATAGATTGCCAGTTTGAACATGAATTCCCCTATACTTTAACATGGCGAAAAACATCACTGATTTGCACTACAGACTTGTGTGGGGAATCAAACAAAGAGCAAGGACGCGTGTCTTTTGTGTTTGTGCAAATCCATGCCTTCTGACATCGTACAACAATTTCTACGGTTATCAATTGTGTCACTGTGACCTCAGGACTGACTGTGCGGGTGCTATTTGCTTAAGATGAAATTTGAAAAGTGTGTGCCCCCAAGATCAGATGTAACGAAGTGTAAAGTGTATCTTTCTTGGAAAAAAGGAAAATAAACCTTTTAACATGTTAGCCCTATCAATGGCCACCTTTTTTCCATATTAAAAGATCTGCAGAAATGGTAGATCTGTGCAGTACATAGTGCCAGGAGAAATTGATATTATAGATATCACAGGAGCTGTAAGTGCGAGCTATTTGTCTGCTGTCATCTTTCAAGCCAAAAGAGTCTCATTTGTTGGAATCAAAAGGAATTGCAGTTGATGGCCTTAAAAGTAGACATTTGCCACCGACTGACATTTTCGTTGGATTATCTGGTTTGTCAGTGCTGCTAAATGTTTGTGTCGTCAAGGGACCTATACAACCTTGTCGTCTTGACCTGCTGGACAAAGTTATAATCAGGACTCAAAGGAATTCAGTTTCTAAAAAAAGGAACTCAATTAGGGACATTTGTCACCACGCTTGAATGGACTTTTATTAAGATTGTTAAATCGTAACATTTAGTGTATCGTTATTGCCATTGTAATTGTAATTTGGACATTTCAAATTTTTCATAAAAATTGCAATAAATCAGTGTTATTATGTAAAGTTCAAATAATCTATGCACAAAGATCATTTGTCTGTGTTTAGAGGGTATTTCTGACCTTGGCTTCTACGAGACGTAAACCTTATATTTAATTATGTAACTTTCACTGAATTAATTTTTTTTATACTTAATTTAGGTCAAAAGATCTATTATGAGATTGTATACTTTGGTAAATTGTGTATTTTACGTTTTTGCGAGTGAAATGTTCACAAGAACCATCTTTAGTAGAAAAATATACGCTTTCCCACGTGAGCCAATTTGTTAACAGTTCACACCCTGCAAAATCAATCTTGGCTACGGGCCGGGCTGCAGCGATTGAGGTTATCAGGTCATGCTATTCGATCGACACTTATCCAAACCAAAAGTTTCGACAAAAACCAATGTCACACTATCGTGAGACACGACCTGCGTCGATTGACAGCATATCAATGAGGTTTCCAATTACGCCACTCCCTCATTATTGCAGGTACTGCTTCAACGGAACTCGATATTATTAAATCGACCTTATTAGGTCAATGCCTATACAAAAGACCGTGATACGCTAGAATAAAGCGCCATATTATGTACACTTACTACATATGTCCCGTAGAAGCATTCGAGAGGGGTGCCCAGGCTGGGTGGTCTGGGTCATGGTCAGGTCAAAGTTCATATTTCAAAGTGAAGAAAATGGAGCTGATTTGTACACGAACGTGTTTACTTGATTCCAAGCATTACAATAATGTATAGTTTGTCTTATCTACGGACTTTTCAAGGTCATCCTGGGGATGAAAGGTAGTAAAGCATGAATTGATTCTACTGTCTATTTTAATAATACAATAACTGTGGATAATACTTAAAAGTATTATCCACAGTAAACATTTTTGAGCTAATATTTTAAATTTATACAGCAAAACGTGTTACAGGTGTGCGTAATCTACAGAGATGGTTTTCTTTAATCTTAAGCAGTACGTAATGTGGTGTCACTAGTGGGATGAATTAAAGTTATTTAGTTTGAGATAACCAAACGGATAATTCTTTGGACTATTTTGAAAAATTTGCATCACGATGATCTTGAAACGTTTGTGCCTTATAGCCATTACATTACTGTCCACAGATAGAGCAAACTACATTATTTTAATCAGCATAACCTCACAAATATTGGCGATCAAATTGACATAATTAGAGCATTTTGAAAGTCTTACCCAGAATGATCTATGACCTTGGCCTGACCATAACCAAGGGCACCCTGGCCTGGGCACCCCCTTCTGGCATGCTTCTATGGGACCTATATCCTTAACATCCCTTGAGCAAAATCTGACGAGCACCGCAAAAAAGAGGTAGCGTTATGTTTCTTGTTAGATCTAGGGCAATTTCCCCCTTAAAGCAGGAGTCCGCTCCGTGATTTTTAAAAAGTGCATTTAAGGGACTTTAGGGATATAGGAATAGTGATATTTTAAAGCAAAACAGACGTAAGCAAAGGAGAATTGTTACGAAGTCGGTGTAGGTCTTGCGGTTGAACACCATATAGCTTAACCACCAATATGAATACGTACCTGCCAGAGGGGTCGCCATTGGCATCAAATGTGATATTTTTGCCTGAGATGCCTTCAAACGACGTATTGAATAAATGCTGTAGGAAAACATCTCCTTTGACGGATTGCATTTCTGGACAAAGACCATCGCTCTTTGATGTACAGATGTCTTCCCACATACGGTGCAATCCATGGGCCATTGCGTAGATGGCATTCACAACAAAACCCATTTTGGTGTCCTGATTGTAGTCCGTTGAAAGAGTTTCGTTTCCTGTGAGATAAAGCGTTATTGCAAGCCAGCAAACACAACAACGTGATTAAGATGAAATTATTTTGTAAACGTTGACAGAATATAAGACAATGGTTGCATTCGGTTCTCGCAAATATTACAAATATTTTAAAGAAACCCTTAAAATAGAACAACACATAAATGTTTTAAAAGTGCGACGAGGGATTTCACATAATGAAGTGTCCCTTAAAAATTGGAAGCCCTGATTTTTGTATTGATGTAAACGGGTTAAGCTTAGAATTATTTCTTTGGTTCAAAAATGTGAAACTTCTAATTACTATTGGAGCAAATACGAAATTTAACATATATTCTATATTGAAATATAAGGAAATAGAAATCACCTTTCGTTTTCACTCTTAACACATTTCTGTAGCCAAATACAAGATAAGAAATGTTATTGAGTGTCTAATCTTTACGAAATAACTACATTTGAAACAATAAATATAGATGTCTCACAATCTCTCGTGGCACCTTTAAAGATGTCTCAGTTGAAATGTGAGACATTATTGGTAATATTTAACATGTATTGTTTGCTGAGAAGCAAAGATCCTTTTTTGAATAAGTAGCAAGCTAGTATAAATGTTAATGTGCAGTTGCATTTTTTGAAGGAGGTGATTAACGCTGGTATATTCTAAAACATAATAAATTATTTTACTAATTAAACATTTACACTTGAAACAGGCGGTTCTAATTGTCTTTTATTGCAATTAACATCCTGTCATTGCCATGATGCGATTTTCTAAGCAGTCCCCATGCTTCTTCTCTTTTAGCATTATATTGGTGTAGAAACTTTGATTTATTATAACTGTTCAAAAAGGTAGTAAGCCTGCCACATTCAATAATTGGAGATTGAACTGGTGGTTGCGGAAGTTTTGTCAAACGGAGAGGCTAAATTGCTTCTGGTTACAGTGGTCTGGGACTATTTCCAAGATTGGACCAAATTTACCAAGATCGTGGAATTTATCTGTCTTTTCTATAAAGTGTTATCTCAAGATCCTTGCGTAAAACATGGTTCGCTTCTTTTTTAAAACAACAATTTCCAGCCACACGGCCTTGCTTTGAAGAGCTTGGTAAAATACGACCCTGACGATTGCAATTAATCTATTTTCCGATGAAGGATCTAGAGAGATGCAACTTTCAACTCAAAAAAAAAAAAATCAACGTAACATTATCACATACCTTTGCATTTATCAGGATACATTTCCTTAGCCTCCTCATAATCGGTGTCATTACCCGCAAGATGGCATTCGAATCTCTGTTGCCAAAATTCACGAAACCACGGATTCCTTTCTTCTGGGTCATCTGGGCGTCGGGCATAGTAGTATTCATCGAAGTCGGATACATAGGCAGTCTTTGGCTTGATGGTAAAACCTCCGACGGCTTCGTATTCAACACCTTTAATGACCTCTCTTCTGTTAGCCCACCCGTCGCTGATATAAAGACATATTAAATAAAATGATCAATTAAACATTTACACGTAAATAAGAAGAACAATGTTGGTGGAAGTCTGGAAGTAGAACGATTTGACTTAATTTCAAATTTACCTCTGTACTAATTTTACACCCTTATTTTACAATGATTCCCACATTTTTTTGAGGTTGGACATAAAAATTCTGATTCAACACCCATCAAACTTTAGATAAACATCTTCAAACCTTCTCCGAACTTCGAGAATGGGATTCTCACATATAACCCTACTACACGGCAGATTCTATCACGATAAAGGGAACACTCATTTCTGCATAATATGCAGAATAATGGCAAGAAAACATATATATTTAATTAATTCATGGGTGCTAGAACGGATAAAAAGGAAGAGCTATATTTACAAAAGATATATATTTTCATTCACAAGAATGGCTGAATTTAAGGCAATAGACATGAATTCTGGAAGCAAGCACACTTGAGAAAACAAGGTTTCGATGCTCATTTAAACCGTTTTCACGAAAATCTCAGTCTGAGTCAAGTATTAGTTGTACCTCACGTAACATTATAAAATATACTCTAGACTTGCTACGATAATGGAAATGTAAATATACTATGCAGAGAATTAATGTGATATTCCATTCAGTTGGTACGGCTTTGTGCCTCGACGGATTCCCACGTATTGACAAAGGCATTCCTCGTCTTTGGGTTGTCTTTGCCGTAAAGAGTGTTTATCAAGAATCACTTACAGATACTATCAGTGATCCACCCAAAGGAGTCAAATATTTAAAAATTGCAAGAACGGCTTAGAAATGAAGGATACATTTGTAGAATTCGAATAAGTTCTATTTTTCGACTGAAAAATTGTCAGAAAAGGATAAAACAGCAGTGTTCAAAAATATGAATTTCCATTCAATTACGTGTTGTAATGATAATCCGTATGGACAGGAATGACTAAAATATGGATCCGATTTGGTCCTTATTAGGTTGCTTTTGGTCCTATCACTTGTAGGATATGTTAGTATACCTATACTTGTTACAGACAGAGTAGATCTAAACTGCAGGTATGGTTAAGCACACATATTATGGTATATATATATATATCAGATGATATAAAAATCTCAACTTTTTCAGGTCAGTTGGGAGGATGAAGAGGAGGATCACAATAATCATAAATAGGAATAGAGATAACGAATGTCAAACATTAAACATGAAATATTTCAAAGCACGCTGGTTACTTTGATCATAGCCTTGTTCAAATCATCAAATCATCTAGGAAAACGGGCATATTAGGGGTGTGGGGACTGAAGATTCTCCTCTTGACATTCTTAGGATACAGCTCAAAACATGAATATATTCCAATGCAGTTTTTGAGGATTATGGCTCATTTACAAAATAGACCAAAATGCAAACACGGCTTAACTTCTTGGAGACATTTTCTGTACAACACATACATTACGTTCAAGAAATTTACTGAACTGTGATATTTTTATCATCATCATCATTATCATAATAATAACCATCATCGTTATTTTTATTAATCATCATATCTTTAATAAAATATATAATATATATTATCCATACTCTTGCCAGTTGATAGAGTTGTAAATCTTTACCCAGAATAATTTATAAAGTGATTCCTCCATTTTAAACCACTTGCCTTGATACAATATCTGAACGTCATTATGAAGGTATGCTATATGCAGTGGTTCATATCCAGAATAACAACCCCCGCCTTTAGCTCAAACATGGCGCATCCTGAACATCAACGTTGATCACAAGTACCCCAGAAGTTACACGATGTATTTGCAGAGACGAGCCTCAGGTTTAATCAAGTTTTTGGGATGATACGAAAGGAAAGCTAGGTAAATGCCCCTTTTTACTAGGCACTGTTTGAGTAAAGCGAAAATATTAATTCTCACATGTGGCTCTCCAGATTTGGAATCAAAGTAGAGAAGCTGGTACGAAATACGGTTTGTGTAAAGCGGAAATAATAATTCTCGCATTTGACTCTCAGATTTGGAATCAAAGTGAAATATTAAAGCCTGTACGAAATACCATGATCCACTAAAATATATGCTATCGCACATAAATCCTGAGATTTTGAATGAACGTTATGGATACTCACAACAAGACTCTAAAGTATTGAATTTTGTCTTTATATATTTTACAATAAAGTGTGAAAAACAGGTAACGAAAATAACAGATAACGGATCTTTAACCACTGAAGACATTTGCTATTATCAGATTATAGTAGGTGTACATTCAAGGGTACAATGTGATCAATAGTCAAAATTTGTGGATCACAAAAACAGCAAACAAAATACATGTCATATACATATACGCATAAATTTTGCGTCACATACGCGTATCCTCACGCACGCTTGGGTACCCTCTCGCACGCTTGCGTACCATGCTGTCATATTAACAAGTTTTAATTGTCATGCAGAATGTGAAAGTTATCCGTTCATATATCAATCGTACAAGTGAAATGTAGGTTTTGCGTACAAGTACGCGTATCGCGTATGGCAATTAAATCTCCCTGCCCTGCGTATGGCAATTAAGGAGTTTGACGCATGATTTGTTTACGTGCAAGCTGCTTTACACCTTCAGCATTCTGTTTAGAGCCCAGTCATTGAAAAATGGTAGAATTTTAGTTTTGAGGTGCGAAAGTATCATGCGCAGATACCGCGGATAACTGTGCGTTTGTTTGCGTTTATTAAAATCTCGCATCTCTACGCCTGCGTTTCTGCTTTGCTGCATGCCGAATGTGGCACGGATTTTTCTTGCCGCCCAACAAGACGCCCAATTTGAAAAAAAGTGTCCAATTCAGTGGTTTTCGGCGTGTAATGGAAAAAGTAAGTCGGTGATCCTCATTTTTTTATTTCAAAATTTTGAAGAACGACATCGGGACCTCAACATATTTAGAAATTACAAAATTTTATCGAGAAGTTTTTATTTTGTAGGCGATCCAAACGTCAAATTTTGACTTTTCCCATAGACTTGCGTGGTTTAAACAGTGACACCATACCTTTTTTTGTTTTGGCTATAGCTCAAAAACAAAGTCGGTGACCCCCATTTTTTATTTCAGATTCTTAATCAGCACCGTTGTAAATACCATATATGTGAATTCTAAAATTGTATCGAGTAGATCACTAACACGTCAAACCCCTTAAATCTCCCAACTACTTGACCACATTGATTCCACCCGCGTACTGCCTCGAACTTTTAAAGTATTGCATTTATTTTCTCTGCTGAACGTAAGAAAATTTTATCTTAAGGAATATATTTTACGACTCTGGAATAATCAGTTTAGTGTGTCATCAATAATGTTATTAGCTAAAAGAAACTTAAGATTCCTTAACGTTCTCGGATCTCGTATTTTTGTCTCCATGGGAGTAGGACTTTTGCCTTTGAGATGACGACCATATGGTAACTTATTCAAATTGCGTATTATTATTATTTTTAATGGTCGATTTTAGCTACAAACGATTGCAAATGTTATTATTCCGGTCCTGATTGGTAGAAATCTAATAACCCTTTTCACCTGATACTACTGCATTATTATTAGTGTACGTTACATGAACTTTATTCTTTTGGGTGGCCAATATTTTTATCTAAAACAAGATGGCGGCCAAAATACCAATTATGACTAAAAATCCCATGAAGGTATATTTCTGCCAGTCTTGATCTGAAAGGTTCCCAGGAAATGCAAATAGAATTGATGTGGTTTGTGTCAAGTCTACAAGGAGGGCTGGAAAGCATTCAATATTTGGATTGGTGATGACATCAATTGGGGTGCTATTGATTTTGAGAGAGTAATAGAAAATTCCAGGTGACTGGTGTGAATCTATTCATGACACTTACTGAAAATCAATAGTTTTCACTAATGATGTCACCTGGTAAGTGTACTGTTTTTGTGGGCACGTTATTGAATGGGAATGCCCCGTAAAGATTTGTAGTAGGCTTTATCATCTCATTTACTGGGACCTTAAAGAGACATTTTTTCCCGGCTGACTGAGGCGTCAGTCGTTTGGCATACGCGTTAGATTTTTTTGGCCGAACTATTATCTGCCTTCCTACGTTGACTGTTATTACTAGCCCTGTTTTTTTTCTGACAATAGTTTTAAAAATAATTTCGGAAAAATGTTTGCAGTCCTGCAGCAGGACCGAGATTTTTCCTAAATCATTTAGCTGCGCTACAAAAACCCCGTGTTCAGACCTATTCATCATGTTGACATGAATCACTCTATACATTACTTTTCGAAGGATAGGTGGTGACCGAACTTCAGTACACTTGATATTATCTAATTAACTTCAACCATTCTATGTATATTTGCGTTCCCGTAAGAAACAGTTACCCCCTAGTACAGGTTTCACCAATATCAATTGTCAGACTTGATACGTCATTCCGTTAACGTTGCTACGTGCCCAATTACAAGCCTTTCTCCCAGAATGTAGCAAATTTTGTTTTTGTGAAGTTACGCACCACAGAAATGACTTTAACACATATTTGCAACACTAAAGGTGCATCAAAACAGCACGTGAAGGTCAAACAGTATAGTTATGGAATCCTAAAATGAAACAAGGCAAGTTATGTGATGGATACGGATTTTCAGAGACGTAACGAAAACAAGAGCACCAATGGTGCTGTAGGTACATTAAAGATGATTTTGAATTGAGGTAGACGCTTGTTTGCAGGAACTAGTTTGTTGATTACAGGAGGGGCAACTGAGACGTTGAAAGTACCAATGAAGCTACCGCATTTTCTTAAATAAATGATCCAGGGACGTGAACTTTGTTTACAAAGGGATGTTTATTATACATCATTTGTTCAGTTATATTCCCATTGCAAACCATAGCAAACACCGTCAGGAATACCCCGGTGGCACAAAAAATGGATCGATGTTTGAGCAACCTCAACAACATCAACAATGCCTGCATCCCCATTCCACACCTGTACGAAAATAGTGTAACTCTTTACATGAAGGGTTGTAATTCTTATGCAAATCTACACTTTAATTTTAAAACGTACTGGTTGCATGAGTTGTGCAAATATTAGCTAGTTTCAGTCCGGCAAATCTACTGCCAATTTTGCAATTGCGATTGTCACTTATCAGTCTATACTTGCATTTAAGTATAGCACGCATGAATTTAGCTCTTTATTTTTAAAATGAGGGGCGTTCGTTAGAGGGGAGCATTTATTACAGACAATATGATATTCTCGTATTTACAAAAAAAAAAAAAAAAAAAAAAAACATGAAGGAGGGGAGACTACATGCAGTTTTATGTCTAATGTAATATCGGTAAAATTTAAAATACTTTTTGCAAAGAAAAAATATACATGTGCATCATTGTTTCGAGCCATAAAAACAGGAAAAAAATAAATAAAAGCAAATAAAAAAATATAATAAATAATATATAAAAATTAAGAAATATACTATTAGTAGAAAACCAGCCTGTAGATCCCGTGACCAAACTCTGGAGATAAAGATTTGAAGGCGTCTTGGGGTTCCCTGATAGATGTTGAATGTTTTTGACTTGGGCTTGCCGCTTCAATGTTCCGCGCCTTTGGGAAGGGGCAAACAAAGTTAACACGGGGGTAAAAATTGACAAGTGTCGCGATTGAATTAATATGCATGTCAAATTACTCGCCTTATCATACGGAATCTAAAAATGTATAGTTTGTTAAATGAGGACGTCCTTCAATGAGGACGCTATGGCCAAAAATGTCCAAAGGTCAATGCACTTTCAGTCAAGGTCAAATTGTTAATATAAACCGATTTTAAAGATATACGTGTCTAATTATATGTTTTCGTGCATGCCAAATTCAATTTTGCAACTTTTAATAGTTCAATTGTTAGTCTTGACCTTGAAATGCAAAATGGCGGCTATTTCAGGTTCCAAAGATTGGATGCTCTTCCTTGGGATTTACGAATACTTGAATAAGTTGGAATATTAAAGGTATTGGAACTCTGTTCTCAATCAAGCCAAAATAAGAATTAAATTATTCCATCTGTCATTTAATGCGAGCCAGTTTAAAGATCTTATTATATAATCAATGGTTGTTTAATGGCGGCAGCATAATTCTGGTAATTTTTAAGAACCTGTTAATGTGGTAAAATTTGCGAAGTGGAGAACCATTTGACCTAATAAGAGTAAATAGAATCAGGCATAACAAGTGTTTCAGAGAGTCTTTTAAGAATATTGGAAGGATATACTGGACGCGACGAATTACACCTCCACGTTAAGAGACATTTTAGTATAAATAATGAATGTGACTAGACCAAGTCATTTTGCTATCAAATATTAAATACATGTATAATGCATTTCAAGTTATCAACTCGTTCAATGCTATGCACAAGTGAAGTATTCCTTTATTTTGATGTATCAACAAGCATTAAAGGCTGATTTCCAGATGAGAGCGCCGTCCATTTTCTAACAAATCGTGTTTTATGTATGTACCTAATGCCTGTCCTCATGCTAATCACTGTGTGCAATAGCTAAGCTCAAATCGATGTTCTTAATATAGAAGCTCATAACTTTGTATTAAAATTCCGCATCCGGATTTTTTTGTTATACACAGTATTACATTTACGTGTAATGTAGACTGCTATATTACACGTAAATGTTTACTACATCCCAAAAAAGTTTCATTTCAAACCTTGGAATTGAGCCATTTAGGTGTCTATTTTTAGTTCTAGTTGACTATTCTTAATTAATACACAAAAAATATACTTCAAAATCTCTGAGTCAGCCTTTAACTGGTCTTACTAAGAGAAGTAAGATTATTTCCCTAAACCAAAATGCAATATTACACATAATATGTTTACTAAATTTAATTGGATTGTTATAAGGTAACTATTTATAAGATAATTGATAAAAGGGGACCTAAAATAAATCCTTGAGGAATACTTATATTTAAGCGTCGGTAATGAACAACTAAACTGATTCAGCGCCACTGATGTTTAATGCAACATTTCGTGAGCTTGCTAATTAGAATACTATAATCGACAGGTAGTAAGAAAAAATACAATAATTAATAATAGTAATTATAAGATTTCCTATTATGACACTAAATATTTTCTTTAATCATTAAACCTAAAAATGGCGTTCTTCTCTTTCTGCACGTGTGAAGTTGAATTCACACACAAGCTCCGTAATCAACTTTTAATTTATGGATCCCCAAGCCACGGGGAATTTTAGCACTATCACTATCAATGTTCCAAAAGGAATCTGGCTAGAAACGTTTTAATTTAACCTGAGACGAATATACCTACAGAGATCGGAAGCAAAGCTGTAGTCAATTGCTCGAGCGTATCAAATCAGGTCTGTTTCGGCTTGTAATGACTTGGCCGCACGGTGGCGCCGTGAGCACCTTAAGTTTTCTATGAGCGAGGTATCCTGCAAATCAGGCAATTTTACCTAATTCTGTGCTTCAATTCATTACCTAACGTGAATATAATTGTTCTTAGGACCGGCTCACATTAACACTTTATGTGTTTGGCCATGTCATCAATAACTTCTTTTTCTTAAGACATACGTCAAATTAAAAATAAAAATTACAAATTAGTTTCCTATTCTGTTAAAAATATAAGTTTGAGAAATAAACTGGACCACATTTGTTTCAATTCTTGTGATATTGAAAGAGAAAATACACATTTAAGTAACTCAGTATATTTTGAAGATAATCCAAGAATGTCATTAATACATTGAAATTTGAGCTATAGTCGACAAATGAGTGTACAAAATTGGGGTCATTTTAAATGATTCTATTGCTTGAATGCAAAAGTCATTGAGTACTAAACTGTGTCCAAAGCTTTTTGACAAATAACACGCACGTGTGAGCATCACTGATTTCAAAATAGCCCGCCAAACTCAAATCTTGGGGTTATACATTGAAATGTATTGAATAACGATTACTGCTTCTCGATCAGTCGAGGAATCGTTGAATTAACATAACAATACCGTACCAGACACTGCACGCTGCAAACAATCCATTGATAACTTGCTTCGAATCTCTTTTAGGTATATTCGTCTCAGATTTAACACACCCTGTGTATAAACAAGTATGACACATTACTCGAGACGTCAAGCACAGCCCCGCTGAGACCAATCTACTGGAAATAGCTCGGCTCTCTGGTGTATCCAAAAGAGACGCCACTATTATCTTTATAATCGATTAGGGCGGCTAGCCAGAATATATTGTTCTCGATAAGGTAAGTGCAATAATCTCATTATGAATCTGTATCTGGTCAATTTTCCACACGATTGAGCGACTTCCGATAACCTGTTACTTAGGCTATGTGATTGGGGAGTTTAAACACGTAATCCTGACTGGTTTATACGTCTATTTAGGGCACATACTGGCTTCTTAGCGTGGTTTGGCTTATTAATCGCACATATAGAAATGAAGCGTTTCAAAAAATATTCAAAGAAGTCTGAAAACTGACACAGCATACAATTGCCTTACCAACATGCTTTTCATTTGTGGCTACAACAGCAGTAACAACAACAAAGATTTCATTATTTTTCAAACTTAAAGCACTCTTTTGACCACGAGCAATTCTGTTATGATTAGAACACTCATGGATTATTTATTGAAACATTTTGCCTAAAGGGTATTCTTTTTTAATTTTTTTTTAAAGGAATGGATAAAAAACTTTTTGAGTCATGAACATATTTTGACATAAACATCAATATTACAGGAATCATAAATGCCAATCGTTATTTCAATTAGTTAATAATCAGTATCTCAGGTAAACACGTGGTCTTCCGTATTCAACTTACCATTGACTTTAACTATCAAAATATTTATGGATGTGCCATATTTCGAAGGGAACCTCTCAAAACAAGTCGCCTGAATTTTAGTTGTACTAATTAGATACCTGTTTCATTATGCTATTGCTGCATTTACCTTAATCAGCAAATTTAAATTAGTAAAGCAAATAATGTACTTCTTACGGCATTGTTGGCCTTTATTCTACTCCTCACTATTAATGTTCAAAATTACACTTTATACATTTATTGACATGTATAGTTACTTAAAGGAGGAGTAGTCTCTTTTACTCTATTTTCTGTGTACTATATAAGAGTATCATGAAGTTCATAAACCCGATTATTTCACTAAAATAGAGCGGGCAGGTGTTTTTTTAAGAAAGCGACCTCGCATACCAGTAAGTCAACATTTTTATTTGGAAGAATTATATCAACTGTGAAAACATAATACATCGCGTAATATGTTATTGAAAATGAGCTACAAAGGCGACGTATCTAAAATAGTAACCTTCATATCATTGATATTGAAAGAATATCCTATGTACTAAATATGACTTTCATACACAGTGTTAATATAATCTTATATATACTTAAGCTCCGAAAACGAAACAGTTTTTTAACGCTATTCTACCAAATTATTAAAGATGTCCCAATACACTCAATGGCATATTCCGACATGTCCAAAGGCGTCATATCTCGTGAAGAATGATTAAATTATGGACAGTCTGATGAATTTTGTATGATTATAGTTAAATTTAGTTAATTTTTATGACATTGTTATCGTCAAAATGAAAGGAGACTTCAACTTTGTCCTTAAAGAGATATGATGACATTTCCAGAAAGAAGCGCCCGTAATTTGTCTTCGAACCTGGGTTTTTTGCATATTTAGAATACTTACCAATATACTACATCACACCTGAAGTAAATAAGCCGAATACGCCCGTCTTTATGTAATAAGATGATGATTTAGTATTTTCTGTCGTGCACGACAGAAAATCAAAGCATGGTTTTCTATAGGGACGATTACGATAGCAGGCAAGTTCAAAACAAAATTTGCGGTTTTCTTTTTGTACTTGTTTGCAGCGGCGGATTCAACTAAAAGGGCCCTGTCAGCAGCTAAGTTGGGGCCCCTTTAGTATCGCGAAGTGACGCAATGTCCCACTCTAGTGTGACTAGGGGGTGTCTGAGGGGGCCCTAAGAGCAATATTTTAGGGGGGCCCTGTCAGCAGCTGCTGACACTGCTGATTCTTAAATCCGCCACTGCTTGTTTGTCCAATAAACCTTCAAAACGTTCTCGGTAGGTGGTCTACAACGGATCAAGTGCAATTTGAGAGAAATTCGTATCCTTAAAAAATCCCCTCCTTTCACTTTAAAGCCAATATAGAAGGCTAAAGAGTGCTAACCATAATCTGTCAGTAGCAGGAGACTTCATTATATACACAAACAATGTTATCTTGATTGCGATATATATATATGGCGTGTAATAAATTCAAGACATTATGTTTTTTGGGGGTGGGCGTGCGGGACTTCGAAAAAGTGGACCTTTTTTTCAAAAAAGTTGATCTTTTTTGGTAAATGTTGACCTAACCCCCCTAAAATGGTCCATTTATTGACTTTTTGAATATTTCATCACCAAAAGGTGGACTTTCTTGTCAAAATCTCTCTAAATTTTAGACTTTTTATCAAGAAATTCAGAAAAAATGGACCTTTTGCCCCTTTTGTTGATTTTTTTTTTGGGGGGGGGTACAATAAGGTTATAATCCCAAAATAAGGCCTATTGTCTTGGGTGTCTATTTCTCCCCTGCGTACGGGCCTGTTAAGCACATATGTCAAATCTACTTATTACCGTAGGAAATGTTCACTTCACCTAAAATGTCTATTCATGTGTGAATACAATCGGTGCACCATCACGGATCTTGGATATTCAATATTGCCCAAACTTGGCACTGCGGGATTTTATCTCAAATAGGAATCAACTTTTAATGTTTTATGTGGAGATAGATATCGTAGGCGAAAGAAGAAATGCAATATCTTAAAAGGGGTGCTGTGTTATATGTATAATGGCATGATGCACGCGGATATTCAAAACATCTCAAAGATTTTATTGTCAGAGAAATAAAATCCAAGATAGCAAAATAAGATTACCATACACATTTATTTCCATTGCATCCAGCCACATTGCACATTGTTTAACAAGTACAGCTCCTTTTTTATATAAAACTATATATTAACAGGATCAAAGTGTCAGAATAACACCATCATTCTGCTTAAAACCCACCGATTATCCAATACATTCTTCACTTTCTGGGAGGAAATGATGCAAGAAGGTCAATTTTTTTTTTATTTTAATTATAGTCCATCCCATCAATTCTACACTAAGAGTTTAGGAAATAGCTTGCTATTAGAGAACACCGGTTTAAATGACAACTACTCAATGTTTCATTGATTTCAGACGTTTTTGGACCTTTCCTGGCCAATTGGTAAGCCAAGGTTTCCTAGTCTGTCTCTGTGGCTGGAATCGACAATAGCAAGGCAAGGTCCTAAATAAGAGAAAACTAAAACATAAGCGATATATAATTTCGCAACCTTTTTCACAAAAGTGAAAATCACAAAACGACAACTACGGTAGAGTACATGTAGTTGCATGTATAGCGGTAAAAATGTCATAATTAAACAGTAAAGACATTTGATGATATGAATACACATTATATTCGGCTTTCTCCAGTATTCTCTGAATATTGGTAAGCAGCATTAAAAGAGCTCTGTTACATTCCATCTCACAGCTGCTATGCAAACAATGGAACCTTGAATAAATTCACTGCTGCATGCAGTGGTGAATAAGGCAGTATAATTCCTGGGAATAGGGTATGTTAAGTATATTAAAGTTTTATTTTCATGGCATTTCTGTTTAAACTTTTTGTTTGCAATTGTAAGCAATTATTAACTGTTGAAAAGTTATATTTTCAGAGCCAAGCAAGCAGGAGTTTACGAATCGTAGAATTTTACCTTAACCGAAACTTAAACTTCTTCAATTCAGAATAATTACAAAAGAAAAATAAATAAAATAATAAATGTATCGATGCTAAAACGGATAAAAAGGGAAATCTCCATTAACAAATGCAATGCATACTGGATTCTTCACAAGAGCGGCCGCATGAACCACACATTGAAAAACTATACTAGACATTCACCTATAAATTCTATAAGCGAGCACATTTTTCAGAAATCAAATTTTCGATGCTCATTTCAACCAAGTACAGGTTTTTCTTTTTGCATTATATAAACATGTATAAAATATACTTAAGACTTTGCAACGATAATGGAAATATTCTTTGCAAGATCATAATGTGATATTCTATTCAGTTGGCACGGCTTTGAACCTCAATGATACTCTGGGTAATAACAAAGCCATTCTCTCTTGAGTTGTTTTTGTCGTTTAGTGTGTTTTATCAAGATCAAAAAATCATAAATGGGAATAGAAACACGTCTCGAGATTTTCGAAATAAAAAGTAGATAATGTGAGCTACACTAGATCAAATATTTTATATTTCACAGCACGCTGGTTACTTTGACCGTAGTCTTAAGTAAGTAAAGAAAAAAATGCACATATTGGGGATGTGGGACTAAAACGTTTTGTTTTGCAATTCTTTTAGATTTAATAAGGTCAGAACAGTCATGAATTTATTCTGTTGCAGCCTTTTGAAGATTATAGCTCATATATTGTTCCTCATAAAGTTGGAATGAAATATTTTTACCACTTTTATGTAATGATTCTTACAGTGCGAGTTATTTATGATATATAGGGTGTATATCGCCGCACTACTTGAATGGTCAGTCTTAGTCATATCACCATGAACTTAGTCCACAAGTAACCCTTTACGAACTGTGTCCTTAGCCTGAAGGAAAAGGGGGTATTTGAACAGCAGATTTAAGGATTTTGTCACAAGTTTTTCACATCAGTCATTTTTACATATAACACTTTTTTGGGTGATTTCATGCATCGAAATGTTCAATAGTACTGTTTTAAATGTCAATCAGTCACTAACATCGAGTATGGCCATCCCTGGCATGAATCAGTGCGTCAAGACATCACGGCATACTGTCCAAAAGTTTGTTTATGATATCAATGGGCAGAGCGTCCCACTCATCGGTCAGAGGCTGAGCTAACTCCTGTAGTGTTTGAGGAAGATTGTCCCTGTAATTGATAGCTCGGCCTAAGGCATCCCAGCATGCTCGATAGGGTTCAAATCAGGGAAGTAAGCAGGCTATGGTATCTGCTCCACCCCTCTGCCTCAAGAAATTGTCTCACTACAGCGGCCATATGCGACGTAACATTGTCGTCTTGCAGCCGAAAATTGTTTATATAAAACCTTCTTGCATGTGACAGACAGTTGTTTTCCAGAGTGTTCAGGTACACGACGGCGTTCATGTCTCCATCTGGCACTACCAGCCATGTTTTTCCTCCATACCATTACTGAGCCGCCACCACCTTGAGTCAATTCCTGAATACAGTAATCTCGGAGATTCTCACCACGTAATCGACGAACCCTTTGTCCTCCATCTTGATGGTCAAGGATGTAGCTGTTCTCACCAATAAACACAACATTTCGCCAGTGTCTGAGCTGTAATCTTATGTGGTCTACGGCAGTCGGCGGTCATCTCGCCTGGTAGTCAATCGTGGTCGTCATGAAGATTTTCGTGGCCTCAAATGAGCCACCTCTTGATGATGTCTGTGGATTTTACAGATCGTTCTCTGCGATATTCCGAGGAAATCAACGACTCTGGCTTGTTAATACCCTTCCCGTCGGAGTGCAAGTACTCTTCGGCGTATTGACAATGCCGTTGGATGAAGCATAGCTTAGGGACCTCTGTGTCAGTTTTTGTTGTAAAGGTAACAGCCAACTATGAAAAAATGGCTCCTTGCACAACGGCTTGGAGCAGGGAAAAGGAACAAACAACAGACGTCTGACATTTTAAAGCTCCCAACAAAAGCCATTGTTACGTAATTCAAAATTATGCATGGATTCACTTCCCCTGGGTAGTGAGGACTCATTATGTAATCCTTCACCTACTCTAATATGATTACTGAGGCGTTCAAAATTGCTAAATATATAAACTCGACTTAACCCTTCTGGAAGCATTACCTGCAAAATGTATGCATTAAATTCAAGACATTTACTGAAGAGCTAAGGAATTCGAGCATATTCTACCAAATTAAAATCAAATGGAATGTTAATGCTTTTGTTCATAATTTAAATTAAATACTGTTTTTGTATTATTAATTTAAAATACACAAAAATATTCAGTAAGGTAATTAGACAAAGAACATAATTTGGCGCCTTTAACACTTTAAGCCAAATACAGTTCACTCGTAGCAATTAATAGCAAGTTGCAAATAAAACAATAAGTAGAAATGATTCTATTTTGAGCTACTTGACCTGATAAAACATCTGAGATTCATATATGAATGTAAGGTATTCTATTATAATTTATGCACAGTGATTTTCTCGTCTATTCACCCATATCCAGAATAACAAACCCCCGCCTTCAGCATAAACACGGCGTATCCTGAACGTCAACGTTGATCACAAGTACCCTAGAAGTTACACCATGTATTTGCAGAGACGAGCCTCGGGCTTAATCAAGTTGTTGGTAACGATACGGTACAATGGCACGGTAAAGGGTTTGTGTAAAGCGGAAATATTAATTCTCGCATGTGACTCTCCAGATTTGGAAGGATAAGAAGCTGCTACGAAATAAATTCCCTAAAATATTCATTATCGTACAAACTTTAGATACTCATTAAAAAGGGCGAAAACGGGTGACGTAAGTAAAAAATATAAATCTTAAGGTATGCTGTATTCAGGTGTACTTTCCAAGTGTACATTTTGACCAATAGCCAATATTAATACAAATCAATACAATATCGCACACAGGGTACACGCGCAGATAGTGCGAAGCGTAAACTAAGCGTCACCCACGTTTGTGTAACGCGATTAGAAGCATTAAGCATTGCACCACGAAGTGATGTATTTTTAAGTCAGTGCAATTCCTAGATTCTTAACGTACTTTCCAAATCGCTCTGATGGAAAACCTCTAACATTGGCATACCCGTAATCATTTTTGGCCAAGCAGTTTCTGAAAGTTATTTCTACGAATGGTTTAGAAATACCTTCAATAAACTATTTGTCCTGCTGCAGTTAACAAAAAAATAAATACGTCACGGTCATCAGACCGTTAGTGTCGCTGCCGTCACTGTTTGTGAATGATAGGCCTCATATGACCTTTGAACTGGATTTGTGACCTTTGACCACATAAACAAATGAGGGTTTGCGTGTAATATCCATAAACTAAGTTGGGTACCAATTGAACTTGGTCAATTTGACCTCACATGACCTTTGACCTTGGTATGTGACCTTTGACCTCGTTCCTCGTTAACGAACAAACGTTGCATCTATGACGCAAGTTTGGTTAAATCCATCGATGTATGCGGATATTACATACCAATGTTAACCCTTTTTCACAACAGACGACAACAAGAACAGACCACAACATCATCATCAACAGAAAACAACAACAACTACAACAGTGCACAAAGTGATCCCTATGTGTCTCCCTGTCTTAAGGCAGGCGACACACACACACACAAATCCTTGCCAGACCTATTCATCATATTAATGTCAATAATGTGAAACACTCTATGCATAATTCACTGAAGGGCAAAATATTACCGAACATCAGCATACATTATATAGTCTAATTAACGTCAGCCATTTTATGTATAGTTGCGTTCCCTTAATAAGCTGTTACCCCCACTACAGGTTTCACCAATATCAATTGTCAGATTTGATACGTCATTCCGTTATCGTTGCTATGTGCCTAATAACGAACCTTGCCCTCAGAGTCTAGCAAATTTTGTTTTGCGAAATAAGGTACCACCAAAATGACGACATTAAACATATTATTTGTAACACCAAAGATGCATCATGTTGCAGCGTTGGTAACATGTGAATGTCAAAACAATATCTTAAATAATAAAAATAAAGGAAGTTATAAGTGTGTATTATTTTACTTAATTATTTATTTATCTTTACAAAGGTAAAGCACTTAGGTGGACTGCACTGTTAACCTATGGCCTGTAACAAACGGATATAAAATGGCGTTGATACAACAAAAACATATATTAAAGACAAATTGAGCCGATTTCAATATTATATATTACTACCATACAAACATGTGTTTATATAAAGGTAGCATGTGTGAAAGGAAATTCCGGGAAAGAAAGAAGATCATACTGCGAGTATACAGATTATTCCAAAATGCTAGATGCTCTAATTTGATTCATAATGGTTTTTGTAACTCTGCCCTCTAGTAAGAACGTTAAGAACAGAGTTAGTAAAAGAAAACTGAGAACAAAGTAATCAAGTGTATTAACAATCACGCACTTGAATACCATAATGTGAAGTTGGTTATTCCATCTGCCATTTAATGCGAGTCGATTTAAAGAAGCAATGGATGTTTAATGTCAACAGCATAATTCTGGTCAATTTGTTTGGAGAACTCGTGGAAGAAAGGGTAGGGGCACAACTTTCCAAATACGCCTACCGTAATCACAATGAGGCAATGCCTTTTTCGAATGTGATTTGAAAGAAAATGCATGACACGAAGACATACACCGCTTCAGTCAGCGACATTTGAGCTTAAATGATCATGTCATGTTGGTATTAAAAAAGTATTATAAAGTGATCAACTGGCTCAAGCTTAAATCCAGCATAAACAGATCCTTATTTCTGATCCACGAATACAACCTTTTCTTGTCTTCCAATTTTTGGTCTATCACTTATATATTACTGGCTCCTCTTACTTTTTCAAGTCGGAAATCTTATTGTCTTATACTTGTTCTGTCTATTATGTCTCCTCGCTTTATTTTGGTTTAATGTGTATTTTGTTTAAAGCGGCACTGGCACATTTTCAGAAAATATGAAATTTCTTCAAATGATAGCCTAGGCCATCGGACGAATAGAGATATATTTTACACATAAAAACAACATACCCAAAAGCAGAGATGGACATTAATAAGAGGCTAAAGACACCCAGGTATGTGTAGGCTAACTTTAAGTTTGCCGTAACTTTAATCAGCAAATGTGTCTATTACATGAAAATAATAGACTCGTACTCACTGATATTAAAACTACAAAGGTCACAGACCTATCAAACAAGGTTCATGCCGTGAGAATCAACTCTGGTGTGTGTTTTCTTGTGTTACACGCCATTTATGCGTCGCCTGCTGAATTAATGTCGCCGGCGACATTTATTATAAAATCATTCTGTTTAGCCATAAGCGCACTAATTTCAGGTGAGGGCTAATGTATATAAAAGTAGTAGTGGGCTATACAATGTTCCAAATGCATTACTTTCAGGCCTCATTTTAAGCACCATGTTCTTCTGAGCATTTTGACACCTCTTTCAAAAAAATTGGTTAAAAAAATGGCGTGGTGCCGGCCAAAAAACTGAATTTTAGGGGGGGGGGTCCCAAAATTTGTCGCGCGTTGGTCGACATTTTCATAAGAAGGGCATAACTTTATCGTTGGAAGTCATATTAAGGTGATTTTGGTGTCTATTCCCAAGTTTTTGAGGACAAGGAATTGATTAAAAATCTCAAAAGAACTTAAAATATTCACCAAAACTGAATTTAGGGAAAAAAAAAAAAAAAAAAAAAAATGATGAAGTTATGCCCTTTTTATGAAAATTTCGACCAACGCTCAACAAATTTTTAGACCCCCCTCAATTCAGTGTTGGTGATTAATTTAAGTTCTTTTGACATCTTCAATCAATTTCTTGTCCACAAAAACATGGGTATAGACACCAAAATCACCTTAATATAACTTCAAATGATAAAGTTATGCCCTTCTTATGAAAATTTCGACCAAACGCACGACAAATTTCGGGACCCCCAAAAAATTCAGTTTTTTGGCCGACACCGCGCCATTTTTTAACCGATTTTTTTGAAAGAGGTGTCAAAATGCTCAGAAAAACATGCTGCTTCAAATGAAACCTGAAAGTAGTGCATTTGAAACATCATCCATTTATAGCCCACCACTAATAAAAGCTTTATAACCATGGAAAAAATATGAATTTTGAAAAACCTAGAGCGCACTATTTTTTAAATGTGCCAGTGTTTCTTTAATGTGTATTTCAATGTTTACTCTGTTGAAATTCTTACATTTTAAAATAGAGGGGAATTACAACTCCACGCTATGCATTTAGCAGCGTCGTCCTCCCTCCCTGTACATTGATATCTTACCATGTTGACTATGTATATTTTTATATTATTTTTCTGAAAGCATTATTTTATTTCTACAAAATATCATCAAGCATTATAGGGTGAGTAAAGAATTTCATATTATGACACATATCTATGTTTGTAACTTGTTTCAATTCTGTTCCACTTATATTTCTTTGTACATTGGAGGATAAATAAACTTGCTTGCTTGGATTGATTGAGAATTGTAATCATACTTAAATGAAATTTATCTGAATTGTTTGAAATTTGAAATTATGTGATAACCAAAACACAAAATTGTAATATTACATATATTTTGAGGACTCCGGTGGTAAAGTGGATTGAAGGTTGCGGGTTCGAGTCCCACTGCGGTCAACATTTTGTGCACTTGGGCAAGGCATTTTATCTCGCTTGTCACGTCAACCCATGCGTTGTTGGGGTAGCTGTTATTTAGAATATTATTATCTAATTCTATGCTTAGCCAGTTGCCGTCCTAGATAAAGCGAAATGATTTTTACGATTTCCAGATGACAGCCTAGTATAATTATAGGCAATAGCACTTGAATCCTCTGGAAAATGCTCTATACAAATGTCGGTACATGTGGTCCAGTGGATAAAGCACCCACCCACACGCCAAAGGTATTGAGTTCGAGCCCCACTGTGGCCAATATGTTCAGCCCTTAAGTAAGGCGCTTTACCTCAATTACTCAATTACAAGTGCGTGCGAATTAGAATACTGCGTTTGACAGATAATCGAAAACGAAAAAAAAAACAATATACTACTGAGAGTAAAGAGTAATTATAACAATCATTTATACCCATACTGATAATTTGCTTAATCAGCAACAAGAAACATGATGCTCCCTTCTTTCTACACGCGTTAAATTGAATTCTCGAACAAGCTCCGTAATCAACTTTCCAATTATTTATCTCCAAAATCACGGGAATGATATCAATATCAATGCGCAAAATTGTACATTGCTATGAAACATTTTAATTTTACACACCCTGTGAATAAGCAAGTATTTGACACATTACTCGATACGTCAAACACAGACCCGCTGAGACCAATCTACTGGAAATAGCTCGAGTCACTGGTGTATACAAAAGAGACATCACTATTACCTTTATAATCGATTTAGCGTGGCTAGCCAGCATATACTGTTCTCGATAAGGTAAGTGCAATAATCTCATTATGAATCTGTATCTGGTCAATTTTCCACACGATTGAGCTAGTTCCGATAACCTGTTACTTAGGCTATTAATAGATGGGACATGCCCTTCTGTGCTGTTGTTTTGTTGTCTCCATCGGGTGCGCTAAGGGGAAACCAAGTGTAAATCCATAATAAATTATTAAAATCATATAACCGTCTGTTCCCGCAAATAAATCTGGCACATTTTCTTGGAAATGAATAAAATGTCACTTCAATTTATTCCCCCAGTATCAGTGACCAATAGAAACACTAGACTTCAGCAAGCAATGGAGCTAAAGATATTCAATTACCGACCCAGTATGTGGTATAGAAAAACACTTCAGATTCCTTTTCATCTGGGAGTGAAGGACCATTGTTATATTGTCTCGAGGTTGAAGAGATTCAGGTGTTACTAGTCAGGAGGAATTGTGGGCACAGGGTGGAAATGGAGTACAGACTTTTTCTATTGATTGATTTTTGTCAATGATGACCTAAGCTAATAATTTCTGGAGGGTGTGCAAAATTTCGTGCAGTGCCATTTTCTAGAAATCCAATATGGCCGCTATCACTCTCAAATTCATTCAAATGGCCATAATTGTATGCACTAGATCCAGGTTTTAAAGCACGAGAAATCTTTTGGACCGGTTATTGACGTGATTTGATCACAACATTACCACCAAATCCAATATGGCCACCCTAAAACCCAATATGCCCTGAAATCATTCAAGTGACCATAACTCATCAAGTATTTGTGATAGAGGCATAATTCTGCGCTCTATACCCAGTAGGAACTCATATCTGACATTTCAAGTGTATTAACAAGCTTACCAATCAAGATGGAAGCCAATATGGCTGCCTTTAAAGATCTTTAAAACCTACGAATTGTCATATAGTCATAATATACTGACCGTCATTTTGAATTTTATGTATGTTGTCAAAAGAAAATACCAGAATACAGTTGTTAATGTTCAAAACATACATCTCATACTTTAATTTAACTTTAATAATCATTTTGGTGTTTTAACTAAAACAATAGCAGATCTCTCGAATTTATTAGTTTTAAAGAAGGTAAAAAAAGCAAGCCACATGGCCCATCTAACTTTTTTGCATGTTCAGAAACAGAAATTCCAGATAAGAATTCTAAATGGCAAATTACTTTTCCCATACTTACTTTACACCTTTATAATATAGTAGTTGATGTAACTACATATAATATACGTATAATGTAGGTTTTACTATGTATTGGCTGCCATCTTGAATTTTGACTAATGTCCATTACAAGAAATGCCAAATAAGGGTTTCTTGTGATCAAATACATGTTCTCATAAGTGTAAAGCATAAAGCATGCACATAGACACTGGATTAGCCTCTAACTGCAAAATGTGCAGAACACTTGACTTGTCCGGATGCGTGGAAATTCTTCTAGAGGTGTTTACAGTAACATTTGAGAGTAGATCAATTTAACAGATTTTGAAAACCTTCAGAACATATTTTATTGTTCAGCATGTATTCAAGTAGCGTAAAATAGGTATAATGGAGGATTCAAGATCATTTAAGATTCCGAGAGCATATTTTGACGTTTTGAGCAGCCATATTGGATTTTTGTAGGGCATGGAATATAAATTAACATTACCAACACTTTCTTGTGCTTAAACCACCGGAGTACCGAGAAATCTTTGTCTCTATCTGAAATACTTAAGGGCTTATAAGTGATTTTGGGCATGGTGGCAGCCATATGGAATTTTTAAAAATGGCACGTACCAAATTTGGCACACCCTCCAAAAATTTTGGCTTAGTCTATGAACTAATATCGATCATAGAAAAAGTCTGTACTCCATTTCCATCCTTCAGGCTTGTGCCTAAACTTCTACCTGACTATACCGATTTAGACGAAGTATTTTTAATGACGTAAACACAACATACCTTATCCTCAATCACATATAAGTAAATCTTGAGCTTCTATATGCGTGTTCAATTAACTTTGACCATATTTTCATCATTTATTAGAAGGCAGAAAGAACAACAAACATCATGACAATGTTGCTGGGTAAGCTTTGCCATAACAACTTTGTGGCAGATTAATCCGTAACTTATTGCTTAATACATTTCTATTCATTTAACGCGTTTTTCAGATTAAAACTTAGGGTCACCGACCTATATTATAATGTAACCTGGGTTAGTTATTGTGAAAGAGGACGGGTATTTTGTTGCTTAACCCGAATCGTGGAGGTCGAGGTGATAACACCTGGCTATAACAATGGCTCCGCATACCGGCCCATTTGTATATTTTAGTTAATGGTTTTGCTGAAGTATATACATATTCACTGGTCTCTGATATTGGGCAAAAGAAATTGAGGTGATCTTTTATTCATTTTCAAGAAAAGTTTTTTTTTTTTTTTTTTTTTTAAATAGATTTTTGATTTTAAAATCATTTATTTGAAATTACACTTGGTTTTTCCTTAGCCCCCAGATGGGGACTACAAATTTTTGTTATATAAAGTTGTTGTTTGGTCTACGTCCCCTAGTCTATGGTGATCGGGGAGTGTTAACACCTAATCCGGACTGGGTGTAACGACACTTACGACCATACTAGTTCCTCTTAACGTGGTTTGACTTAACAATCGCGTGAAAAAAATATATATTGTGAAAGATTGTTGAAGGAAGTCTGAAAACGTATCTGCATTCAAGTGTTTCATTCTTTATTTTTTAATATTAAAACAACCTCTTGACCACGAGAAATTCTGTTATGAGTAGAATATGCATGGATTAAATAGGAATCTACTATAAAGTATTTTTCATAAATAATAATTTTTTTATCATGAATGGCATTCTGTTTTAAAAAAAATATCCCGGAATTCTCACTTGAATTTACCAAAAACGTTTTTTTTTTTTTAGTTATACTAATAATAATGTAAAACCACTTTACGCCCCTAGCAGTACCTGTCTAGAACAATGTGTGCACGTCATGACAGAATGTATGATGAGCGTAGGTTTTGCTGATACATGACTTTTGACAATGGCCCATCATGATATACGAATACGTAATTAAGACAAAGAAGAAGAGAAATAGCAAATTAGCGAGCAAGTTAATGAGATCCTGGCAAACAATTTTTAGGTTCATACTCGACGGATTAAATAAGAATAGAGTTAATCGATTCAAAAGGAGGGGAACACTGATTGAAGAAAGAGAAAGAGAGAGACAGAAAAGAAAGGGAGAAGAGAGAGTGTCTGTTTGAAATCAAGATCCAATGTGACCCTCACCAAAATAGAGGTGTGAGGCCAATTTACTACCGGTAGCACAGGACAAGTTAGTGTTATATTTATAACAACAATTGGGTTTAATGAAGAATTGGCATGATTGATTACGAATTTAACCGCAAGAGCCTTCCTATATCCGTAACGCCCCTTAACTGTTAAATGCACTTTTGAAAAAAAAAATCATGGAACACATCCATGTCTTGGGTTAGGGGTAAATTGCCCCTAGATCCAACAAAAAAATAACGCTACCTCCCTTTTTGCGGTGATCGTCAGCTTTTCCTCCAGGGACGTTTATAAGATACTGGGCAATGATCGGTGTAAAAGGAGATGTGGTCCGGTAGGAGCCTTAGCCCAGGCTCAATAGACGACAACGGAATAAAGCGCGAAACTAATGTTGCGTGAAGAGTCACCTAAATCAAGTGTCCTATTCTTCACTGTTGTAGGCGGACTATGAGTCCGCAGAACTACATTTCCTGCTACACCGACGTAGTAGATAAAATACCATTATTATACACAAACCGATACTTTCCAAATTCATAAATAAATACCACAATTTAAAAGAGGAGACCAGGGATCTTAACTGACGGCATTGCTTGGCAATACGAAACCATTATACGACCCATTGTATGGTATTCGTATTGTAAGGCAATGCGACAACATGAAATCACTCATTGTATTCGTATTGTTGGACAATACGAAAACATGACACGACCTATTCGTATTGTAAGACAATACGAAAAACATGAAACCGTCCATTGTATTGTATTCGTTTGCAGCATATCTCAAAAAGAGTGCTAACAGGTAGAGAAAATATTTGTAACTAATTTGTAAGCATCAAACACGGCCAGGTACCATCAAAATACCATCAAACATCATCCAATATATTTGTAACATCAAACTAAACAATCAACCAAAGAATGCCAACCGTTGTTTAATTCGTTGAATTTTCAGTTCCTCAGGATTACCGCGTATTCAATTTACTCATGATCCTTGACTTTCAACTTCTAAAATATTAATAAAGGTGTCACATTCCAACGAAGGGGAACCTCTCAAAATACACTTGCTGAATATTGCGGTAAACAATCACGCCTAGAAAATAATTGTCATAATACATCCATCAACTATGCATGCACGGGTAGTTGTTTTAAGTAGAATGTTACGGCACTGAACAGTTTCACATAATTTTAGATCAACATTAATTCGTAGGAGTTTAGTAAATGTATACAAAATACTATTCTAACGTTATTAGAATTAAATTATTTTATTTAAATTGAAATTAAAATCAGTTCTTGTTTTCAGGTACACTTGAATTGCTATAATTATGCTAACTAGGCACATGTTGCATTGTTCAATTACTATTTTGCCCTAATTAGCACACACTACATTTATATTAATACTGGACATAATTATGTGCACCTTACGGCTTTAGATTATTCAGCACCCCACTTTTGTGTCCAAAATTGCGCTTTATGCATTATATATGAGGTACCTAATGGAGGCATACTCTCCTATACTCTAGTACTCCCTGGATACTCCGTGAGAGTACCATGGGGTTCATAAGTCCGATTATTTCACTATTATAGGACATGCAGGTATAGGAATATTTTTTCAAAGAGACCTAGCAACGCTTTGCATCTTAATTTGGGTAATTTTACAAGATAGATCGAGTAGATATTTTCTGTGTAATTATTTGGAAGAATCAACTTGCAATTGAAAGTGGGCTAAGAAGGCTAGATATCCGAAAAGTGAAATTTCATATTATAGTTCTTGCAAAGAATTAAATGTGTAGATAGCCTTGATCAAGGCTGTCTGCTAGGAATAGGCAAACTAAACTTGCAATTTATTTTTCAAACTGTATTGTATTATTGACATTTATTCTAAATTATTTTGAACATTGGGTTTGCAGGTTTGAAATCTGTGCTTTAGCATTGGAGGGACTACCCTGTGTAGAGAAAGAATAAATAAATTGGTACATTCCCTGGTGGTCTGTTGTGCACACTGGATCCAGGAGCCTACTAGTCTAGGCATAAAACCACAAATAAATCTTGTGGTTAGGTGCAGTGGTTGTGCTGCGCAGGGCGACAGTCTTGATTAAATTGCTTTCCTTATCACTGCTTATTGAACAAGTGGATGCACGTAACATAGGTCAGATGAATATGAGACCTCAAATTAGGTCGATTTCTGCCTAATAGACTAATATGATCTGTGACATTATATGTATCAGACGTGTGAACCAAAGAATGAAGTTGGTAGTGCACCTTGAACAAGGCTAATCTGTAAATTACTATCTATACAAAAAAAGAATTCTCTTCAAATATATTCAAGAAAGACATACCTAGCAAATATTACTTTCATACTTTTACTTACTAGATTTTAAGGTGTGAAATACACGGCTTTTCTCTTACTTAACAATCAATTTGCGAGATCCGAACATGAACGTCAGTTTGTAAACTCTATTTCAGCGCAATATGCAGCACGACTTGATATACTCTACGACAAGGCATCTTCTGGTAGCGTCAAATCTCATTAAGAACACCAGGGAAAGATTTAATAATTACAGACAGCCTGGTGAATTTTATAGGATTATAGTTGAATTCAGTTATTGTTGAGACATTGCCTTAATCAAATTGTCAGGTAGGAACATTTTTTATCCTTAAAGCTAATATATTAATGCTAATGAGCGCTTGACATACATCTTTCAGTAGCATGAGGCTTCGTCGAGCGATGCTATCCCCATTGTGAAATATAGGACGTGCGATAAATTCCATGCATTAAGTTAAGCTTATATCAGTCAAATCTATTTTATTACCGTAGGAAATGTTCACTTTGCAGTACATTCAGGTGTGAACACAATGGGAAATCGGTGCACCATTACGGATCTTGGGTATTCAAATATTGCCAGACCTCGACACAAGGGGATCTTATCTCAGAATCTGAATCAACTCTTAAAGTTTTTATGCGGAGGTAAATATCGTACGCGAAAGAACAAAATTATTTGATGTAGTTTTAAAAGTAATGGTACTGTAGCACTTTATAGGAACGCTGATACTCGGAAATTTTTAAAGATGTGTTGTAAAAGAAATGAAGTCCAAATCTAAAAATAGGATGAGCGTATATCTTTTTCTATAAAAAGCGAAACAAAATACCCACACCAACATATTATGTATTTGTTTATTTAAATAAAAATATTCTAACATGTCTAATAGAAGAACTATGAATTTTAATACTGTTACAACATACATTTATTGCGTATAACTTCGCAATAAGATAAGACAGCTTATTTATTTTTTCACGTTGCCAACTTCTAAATAAATATAAACTAGCTATTGACGTATTCTCAACTGTAACGAAGATCAGAGAACCATAGTACAAACGGGAGTACAAAGCACAAGAAATTATATATTAAGATGTTATTAAAAAGCAGATAAAAATGACAACAGCAACTTGAATTACAAAACAAATCAAAACAAGAACAAACAAACAAACACTTACACACACGCACACGCACTTACGCCCCCCCCCAATACACACACGCAAATACTAAAGTGAACTGAGTAAAAAAGAACAATGTCCGTTCTATTTTATTTTTATTTTTTAAATTTTTTTTTCGGGAGAAGTAATGAGTACGTGGAAGAATGAAAAGGGGTTTTTCGGTTAATTTCGAAATGCATTCCTGCTGTTGCTTAATTTTTGGTTGAACTAATTCAAACCTTCTTAACCTGCCGGTGCAGCCAGGAGGCTATTTTTTCTGTTAACATACGAATATCCCAGACATCCAACATCTGATATTAAACAAACTTGGACAAACGAACAAGTCCACGAACGCGAACTTTAGACATGATCAGGTCATGATAATAATTCAGAAAATCTATGAATTACACTCAAATTCCAAAGAAATCAGTTTTTAAGTTATGAATTTCATTTTTGAGATGGGTAGCCCACACAATCTTAACCCGAAACACTATATTCATATGTTTAAACAATACATCTCTTTATTTCCAAAAATGAAATTTGAGAAAATTTATTACATCTCATAATACAAAGTTCACTATTGGTGTTTACACAGGCGTTTCATTAATGAATGAAGCAGGTGCAAGACGGTGAGAATTCTCCGATAAATAGGGCTGGGTGATACCTGATCTGACGACAACGGTCGGCTCTACCAGTTCCGATTTGGTATGCTCGTTGCGTACCAATTTTGATTCGTAATACAATACATAGTTGCTAGAAATAGCAGACAACCCCTCGATAAAAAAAGAAAAAAAAAAAAACATCTTACAGAAAATCAGCTTTCAAAATATTCTTTGGTAAAACCAAGGTTTCATCAACACATTCGTTTAAACATGTAATAACCACTAGCAAAGACAAACATTGCAAATGTAACGCGAAACTATCTATCACATATAAAGCAATAAGTGAATGAATTTTTCTGGCAGTCAAAAATTGAAATATTAATAATACAAATTCGACAATCAACTCAATATCTATCAGCTGTCTATTGCAGATAGACGATCACAGGAATATCACGGCACAGCAGATCAAATAACGTGACAACATTTACTGATATCTTTCAGTATTGACTATTGCACAGACAACCATTGGTGATAGAATCAGAGGACTTTTGATTTAATAAATTTTAGACAAATATTTATATACCAGCACCGTAAATTTCAGGTAATATTATCAAGTAAGTTAAGGTCGTATATTCAGTATTCAGGTTCGACAGTTTGGTATCAACATTTAACGGCTATTCTTTTAGGTTTGCGAAGTATTAGGAAACAATAAAATTACATGCACATAAGCACTGAATTTATAAAGCGTGAGTTAGAATTCCATCTCCGGAAGAACGGTGAGGACACGAATGTGACCATAATAATACCAACAAACTAGTATTCTAATGATTTCGTTGTCTCATCACATACAGGGTAGTAAAGTGAATTGTAAGATTGAACACGCGCAAAATACAACAAAGAATCAAACGCACCCGGAGCAGATGATAACTCTGCGAAAGGTGGTCATAATAATCGATATTATTCTTTAAATGAGCATTACACAAAACAACTTCCAAACATATTGTCACTGACCGCCCAAGCCGATGGTAGATTGACGCCCATCCATCATCTAATTCCTCACCGAGATATACCAGCGACTTATTTCTCGGTCCTGCCGAGACCGGGATTCGAACCGGGACCCCTCGTCTCAAGTCGATCGCGCAGTGAATAGAGCTAAGAGGAATTCCCCGTTAGGTCTATTGACACTAACGTACTTATACCTCGTGACGCAATATACCAAAAGCATATTGGATGTTTGTATTGCCTTGTATTTCAAAATGTATTGCCTTGTATTGCATTATCTTTGTATTATATTGCATATGGTTCATCTATCATACTGAGATAAAGTATTTTTTGTGGAAATGAGCCATTAATTATCTTCATACTGTCAAGTCTTATGCCTAATGGAATATATTGTCCCAGTTATACGCCAGTATTTGGCGAAACGATAGATTTCTACACTATGATAGACCTGAATAATTGGTGGGTTCAATGAAATCAAAAGATCTATAGAAAAAAATGCCCAAACAGTAATACGACAAATCCAAGAGGAGGTCGGCATGTTCATTGTACAAATGCCAAAGCAGCGCCAACGTTAGTATGCCAAATACAGTCACGTCAAAATGATGCCCATCGTATGCAGATTGACATTAATGCATCGTTGACAAACGTTGACATCGGGCAGATGTATTTTCCTGTGAGTTTAATGTTAGGAAAATGTTCGCTCAACGTTAGATATTGTACGTTCACCCAAACGTTTTTGCCCATTGTTTCTCTTATACAAATTGTGTACTTTTACTCTGTAATTCTTTCTGCTCCAATATAATATTTGACCTACAACGTCTTTGACCTACAACGTCATGAACTGAACTTTTAACATTGCCTTACAGGCAAAATGCTGGCGGTAGGATAATTTCTACTGAGATAGACAGACAGGACAGACGGACAGACAGGCAGATGAGAATATCTATTCAAACAGGCAAAACACATTTCCACAAATGTGGATGTGGACCTTTAGACCAATACTAGACAGATAGGAAAATTGAAAAATGAAACAAACAAGGTCCCATGCAAGTTTATATCGTATTCCGCCTAAGGGAAGACGATCCGGTTTCTTCAACCCAGCACCCTGGAAAAATAATAACAAACAAAACAAAAACATAGCCAGCCATTTGTATCATAATCGGCATAGTGAAATAGGTCTTGCTTTCTTCCTTGCCCACCGGATGATCGTATTACATTTTCCGATTTGAAAATGAAAATGACATAAATATCTTATGCGTGCTCTAAGGGCAGATCTTTCTTCAGTTTATGTAAGTAATCACAAGGCAAATATACATGTAAGTCGAATATACGTTTCACAGAATCCGATGTGACAGCTGTCTTATCCCTAAATGGAATGTGATCTGGAGTAGACAACCTTTATGTGAAAACAACAAGAAAATATCATTTGGACAATTTACAAGGCATTCCATTATAATACATACTTGTAACTGTATGTAGGGCGTTACAAGATCTTCGTATCTGAAATTGTTTCTAAGGTTTCAAAGTTATTACTTTTATTTAAATATTTTCACGAAGTAACTCTACTAATTAAATATCTAATACACCAAACTATTAAAAAATACTAAATTTCCAAGTTATGGCAATGGATATTTAATCATAAACGTCGTTGATGCTTAGCCAATGTTGTTAATATTGATGTATTTTAAGTGGTTTAAAAGGGGTTAAAGAAAATATTCACAGATATGCTGCCTTACTTGGATAAAATCTGCAAGACTATAGTGCATTCCAATGGATCATACAATAGACTTTAGAGTCTGTTGACCAGTGGCATTTTAAACCCCAAACGTAACCCTAAACGATTGGAACTGGCAACCTTGTAGGCAATGTAGATGGATTAAATGCCATACACATACCATGCATACAATGCAAACTGACAGATGTCCATGCATACATAATGCAATAAATGTTACAAAAATGTTAAGCCATAGATCCCATATATTAAACAGGATGAAGATAGTAAGCTGCTAATATTGACAACTACAAATCCTTTACCGTTACCAGGTATGACAGCGACCACTCACCCCACCAAACGTGATATTTATTTTTTCAACACCCACCTGCGGAATATTTAGCTAAAATCTGTTTCATTATAATGGTGTCTGTGCTTAAAATAGTATTTTGTAAAAGGGGCACTAAAAATTATTTGTTCAATAGTCTATGGAACATTTGTAGGCCTATATCAACAATTGCTGGTCACATTGAAATCTTTCAAACAGACTTTCAAACAAACAAATATATATGTTATAATCGGACACTAAACTGTTAAGCCTAATTAAGTCACAATAAGTCAGGTACCTCCAAATTTACACATCCGAATTTACTCTTAATTAGGCGTATTGGATCACATTAGCACATCATTATGACAACTAACACAAACTGTTCAGTGAATTTCACTGTATGAAAAAAGAAAATACCCGGATGAAGAAGTGCGAATATCAGGGCGATTGTTGTAAAAAATATGAAGCACCAAAAATAATTGGAAGCCGATTATTAAAATACTTATAAATAGAACAGTATTTTAAAGTTCTATTCGCTACAATATTACCAATATCTCGTGTAATCAATTTCGTCCAAAACTGTCATAAGCTATCCCTATAAAATTACCAGAGAGAGAACCTTAGTTTTAAAGTGTCAAGCCTTTAAAGACCTTCTTGAAACAAAAAAGGGGGTTTATACGCTTTTTTAAGCCCTTAAAGTTGTTGTTCGAGGGTTTTTGCATTACAGCAACTCCACTCCCGTTGTTTTCAGCTAGCTATTCAAAGTGTAAAAAAAAAATGACGTGTATCAGGATGGTAACATTACTGTCCTGTTGCAGGTCAGCAACAAGATGGCGTCAGGGAATTGGTTGTGCGTCCCTGCATTTTAACATGTAGATGACCACAGTTTTTAAACAGTTTTAAACATTCAATAAATATTCATAACCGTCTAGAGTTTGTTACAGCCCCGGATTCTATCGGCAGTCCAACGGTACTAAGAATGCAGAAAGGCGGTCCATGTGCAATGTGTTTAAAGCACCAGATGGGCCAAAATAGGACGATCTGCGCGAAATACCAATGAAGGACAAAACTATCAAGAAGTACAGTAGAAGATTTTTATTTATCCATGGTACTATGTACAAAGGACAAGCATGACATACATGTGATAAGCTTGGAAAGTCCGAATTCACCAGAGCAATTAAGATTGCCTTCTTCGAGACTGTGTGGAAATCATCTGACTGTATGGTAGAGATAGAAATATGGACTATGAAGAAGGAGGTCAAGAGAGTCGAAATGGCCACAAATAGCATACGAGTCAAAAATAAAAACCTACAAACGGTAGAGCTATGAACATATTCGGACTCTTATCTCTGTGAATGCGGCACAGAAGAGAGCACGGTTTTCGCTGGGGCATTGGTTTCGGAACCAAAGTACCAGCTTGATATCAGACCTTCCTTCTGTGGATACGTTTATGTCCAAGTATAGGTCCCGGTATAGGTATCAATCCGCTACCCTACACCGCCATGTAGAGACGCGCTTTCACCTGAAGGATACTGGGAAAAGGAGAGGAAAAAGCAAGTTTAGCAAAGTGCATCACACATCTCGACGAAAGTCGGAAGACAAATGATTGTATTGGTACTTGCAGTGGAACAAATGATGTGTCAAAACGGAATACCGTAGGAGTAAAATGGGAGGGAACTGCCTTTTTGTGCGCTCTCCCTCGTCTGTGTGTGGACCTTCGCAGGTGGTATGCGTGTGTGTGTTGTACCATTTGCACGTAAATTACCTCCATCTGAGTTACCCTCAAACACTTTTAAAGATTGTGTAAGAATAAAACGTATTCTTGAATCAAGCTAAAATTGTTAATTGCGTGATCACGACATCAATATATGCATATATTTAAAAACCTATTTGAAATGAATAAGGCTCTTTGACAATAGCAAACACGTTAGGAACATTTATTCAGTGGGCAGGGATATTTTCAAGCTCCCTGATTTTGTGGTAGAATTTGTATACACAAAGTTACAAAGAAGTGCAAAATTGGCGTTTTGGTAATATCTGCTGATTTATTGTTGGCATTAAAAGGACCTATATGTGGCATAATCAATAAAGGTTTGCGGTAATGAGTAGAGGATCTTGACTAGACATTGTCGCGTGATATTGATGAGGACGACGATAAATCAATTCCATCGTATAACCAATTGTTTTAAAACACCTGTAGATAGTGCCTAACCATTTCGTATTTCGCACGAGAAAGATATTCAACTATATGCAAATAATTTCATAGAATCTTGCCAAAGACGCACAAACGTTCCCAAAATTAAAAAAGGTCCACAAAAAAAGTGCGCTTCAATGCCGTCTTGGGCAGGCATCCTCTTCGGTTGTCACGAAAATTATTTTGTAAGTAACCGATCAAAACCGCTAGAATTACTCTGAAAAAAACACGTAAAGTTGGAGTCAATACCGTGTCCAATTATATAATCACACGTTAGAGTTAAAAGTACATTTTAGGATCAAAGGTGTTTGACTTTATAAGTCGAGTCTCCTTAAAACTGCCCATTGTTTAATTATCCACAACTTCAACAAATGTATATTTGAATTTATGTAAGTCTGGGTGTTGACAAATTTAAAATGTACTAAAATTTAATTAAGATGTTTCGTGAGATATTTTTAGCATAAGATACGTTGGCCATTAATTAGTCATATGCCATCGATAGTCAATTGACATTTCTCTTACAATTCCTATTTGCGCTTAAGTAATAGCTAGAGTCCCATTCAATATAAATAAAGCCCAAGTCTGTGTAACCCATGTTATTCTCCAAGGTACGGTAACATCATTGATTGTCACGAAAGACATGTCTGGCTGCATCCACTTGAGGTCATTGACCAGTTGGCGTAAAACAAAATTTTAACGTCACGATGGCATGATAGGAACATTGAAATACTAAGGAATTAAACCAGGATACATAAAATAGATGGCATGCCTCAAGAAAACTGATATGCTTTATCAAAACCACCTTGTGGATAGCTCTTATTAGGTAGCCATTTTGTGGAAACAACCTTTACTTTATTTGGCCGGCGTTAATGGGAATTGAAGTCCTAGATACTTGAATAGAATAGAACTGATGGCCAACTTGAGGGGGGACCCAAACTTACCCGAAATGAAAAGTGATATTTTCACTTTTTTTTTGTTTTTAATTTGATATCTGTGGATTTTATTTCAATAATAAAAAAATGGTAATTGAGCATTCTTGCTTGAAAAAAAAAAAATCCTCATTGTTAGGCGTGGGTTTAAAGATATGGTCAAATTCCCATAATCGAGCAGCTGGTGTCTACCCCCCCAGAATGCGTTGTGCTAAATACCAGTTTGTCGTGTGGGCAGGCCGGGGGGGGGGTTCTTAAAGGAGTTAACATTTTCATGATGCTAGTTTCAGTTCAATCCAAATACAAACTAAATAGAAAATTTGTAATACGTACTACGTTTTTATATCTAAAACAATATCAGCCTTGAGCTTGGATTTTTTTTCTCTTCAAATTTAAACGTGATGTGAATTTACAGGGGTGACCCAAACTTTACCCCCCAAAATGAAAGCGATATTTTACAACTGTTTTTTTTAATTTGATATCTGTGGATTTAGTCACATAAAAAATGTAATGGAGATCTTGCTGAGAAAAAAAAAATTTCATTTTGGTTGCGTGGTTTTCAAGATATGGTCAACTGCCCAAACGAGGAGATTCGTGCTGTCCTACCCCCCCCCCCCGCCAAGAATGCAGTTGTGCTAAATACCCGTTTTCTATCTTGTGTCAGGGTGGGGGGACTTCTTTAAACGCGCTAAACCTTGTAATTGATTGTAGTTGGTTTCAACCCAAAATAAACTAAAAAAAGTAATAGCTCGCGTTTTTCTAACTCTAAAAACCATATGCCCTTGAGCTTGACGTTTTTTTTTCTCTTCAAATCTACAATCATATTTTTTTTGTATCTAAAAAGTAATAATGGCATTATTATTTCATATTAGGTTTTTTGTTAATCGAGATTGGCACATATTTTATATTTTCCCATTTTAAAATTACTCCATTTTAGCGCGCGTCTATAGTCGTAAGCCAATTACAGAATATGTTTTTATCGCTTTCGTATATCTATGCGGAATTTTGCTAGTGGATGGAAAAATCAAGACTTGCTCTGAAGTAGGTCTGGTTTCTGCGTTCACGCCATCATAATAATGGAATGTATAAATCAAATTAGAAATTCGAAGAAGCTGGCCCTACCGTGTCCTACCCTCGAGACACAGTAGGGTTTGCATAAAATGCAAAACTTCACATTAGTCACGTAGATTTCTATCACCTTTATTTCAATAGCGACCAGAAACGAATTTTGATCAAAAAATAGTTACAAAGCACATGTTTGCAGAATCAGTTAGTTGAAAGAGTGGCCCTACTATGCAAAGAATACGGATGAGTCAATAATACCATATTTCAGAAACGATATTTTTGAAAGGTACGTTATTTTGCATGAATATTTGCTTTGGTTGTTTTACAGGGAATAAACAGACGATCGATTTTATTCCTATGATAAGGAAGATTTTTTTGGTTGTCTTTCGGACTATTGTGTCAGAAACGATGGCAATTTTTTTGTCGGGAGAGACCAAAATTTCTGTTTGCCTACTTTTAGCCATACAAAGCGGCGAGGGTGAAAAAAAACAGACGTATACCATAACTCATTATTGCAAGGACAATTCAAACATGCAATTTCAGTTGATTTTAATTTCTTATTGACAAAAAAAATATCAGTATGAAAGTACGTCTATGTGTAACATAATGATACGTAAATATCTTCAACAAATAAAATTACCAGTGTTTCAATCATTAACGAGTTATCGAAATACTCATATCAATGTCTCAGTTATGAACATAATGAAAATGATCAATGATGTTTGTGTACATCTCTACGGTATATATTGCAAAACCAGTATACTCGCGTCCAAAAACTAAGCTGATGTTTGTTCTGGAAATAAATTGGAATGAACACTTAAATTAAATTGCCGCTCGTTTTTTTTAGATGAATACAAAAACCTCCTATGGTTTCACTTGATTCACATCGTTTCGTTGTAGGTCAACAAAACTATGAAACATGCTGATCCCAAAGTTACCACTATGGGTATACACAACAGCTTGACTTTCTTATCTGGGAATTGATATTTTTTTTCACATTCTCAGCATTTATTTTCTCATATCGGGGGATAAGTTTATAATCTTGCAATTATTTCCCACTTCTATGTTTACAATAAATTGGGTGTTAATTGTTTTTACCAAAAGCACTGCTGAAGACCAGCATGCTACGTGATACTTTGTGTGGCTCAAGGACCAAAGTCTCTCAGCAAACATAGACATAACTCCTTACCTCCATAGATCCCAAATGACACGCAATAAACATTTTTCTGCAAAGTCTGTTTATCCCTCTCATATCAAAAGCAAACCTTTGAGCCGCAATAATTCTTAACCATGTATTATTTTATTATTTAAGGGCATGTTTTTTATTTCATTAAAAATCTTCGCTCGAGCTCTTGAAAAGTGTTTTTAACAAACCGATTGAAAAAAAGCAACTCGAATATGTAGTTGGACTTGAAGACGTACTGCAACCAGAATTTATTGTGAACATAGACATCATCAAACTTTCTCTATGAATTCCCAGAAAGTGTAGTGATCGACTCTCTGGTGCAATGGTAAACCCAATAGTAAGGAAGATCTTATGATTTCACTCCGATGAATAAGCCGCGCGCATTCATCAGACGTGGTATAATCAAAACATAAACATCCTGAATGCGTTTGTAAAAGGTGCTACCGTGATCTATTTTTACAATGAAGTTTAACTCTTGAACCTATTAAACAAAGTTGTCCCACAACGAGAATATAAGGCAGACATAGAAAAATGTTCTCAACTTGTCAGGATTACCGAAATATTTAACTTGGGCTTTGCATCAAAAAACAGAGATAATTCTATACCCCTAGTCCCTTAACTTTACTCTTTTTGCTCTTTTTTACTTTTCAAAAATCAAGAGCGGACCCCTGGCTTGTTTTAGGGGAAATTCCCTAAATCTAAACAAGAAAAATAAGGACTACGTCCTGTTGAGGTGATCGTCAGGTTAGTAATCATATTCGAAAAAGGACGTTAGCAATTAAACAGATCAATCACCCAAAGCTCAAAATCTCAATTCAACTAAGCGACTGTTCATCATGAATATAGGAATTGAATTTGACTTTGAATGTGTTGTTAGAGGAAAAGAAATTGCATCAGAAGAAAGTTCAATCTATAAATGCCTCAGATGCATTATGAAAATAATAATAAATGTGTCGCGACGGCTATTTAGTTTTGCGGGCTTTGGCCTGAATAAGATCTTGCTATCGGGAAAACTTCCTTGAGGCTAACATTGATCGGTCTAGGCTTGCCCTAAGTAAAGATGTCACTTGTAATTTATCGTACATATCACATAACCGTATGTGTGTGTTATTGATAAGCATAGAACCTGAAAACAGGTGGCCATATGGTTTCGCTAGGATTCAAAATAGTATACATTTACCAGGTGATTTTATCCCAGGAGAGTTCCGTATATAAGTCGCATTTACAAGCTGAGGCGGTAAGGATCAACCGTTGTGGCGTTGTGTCGGTTGACGAGGACTAACGATTGAAAAACGACTATTAACCTCAAAAAATATCCAAATTGGTATAGAAAACAAAAAAAAAAAAAAAAAAATACATTACACCTAACTGTAAGGACTCTGAATGATGGCGTAACAACCACAGGTAGAAGAAGTCCAGCATTCAACACAAACACATAATCATAACAATATCACATTGAAGATATGTTCTTTATTGACAATGATAATACTCGCTGACTCGAATTTGCAATGCAGCGTAAAGTGTGGAGTGTTTAGCTGATGGTTTAGATGATTTTATGTTTACAGCATACATCCCTTTTATTTATTTTAAAGTACACTTACTAAGGCTACCTCCTTTTTTGCGGTGATCGTCAGGTTGGTAGCCATATTCCGAAAAGGACGTTAGCGATATAAACAGATCAATCACCAAGCCTCAATCTCATTCAACGAATCAATGTTATCATGAATATAGGAAATTTGAATGTGACTTTGAATTTGTTGTTAGAGGAAAAGAACATGCATCAGAAGAAAGTTCAATCTATAAATGCCTCCAGATCATTATGAAAATAATAATAAATGTGTCGCGACGGCTATTTAGTTTTTGCGGGGCTTTGGCCTGATATAAGATCTTGCTATCGGGAAAATTCCTTAGAGCTAACATTGATATGGTCTAGGCTGCCCTAAAGTTATAGATGTTACTTGCTACATTTATCGTAAGTATCAATAACCAGTATGTGTGTGTTATTCTATAAGCATAGAACCTGAAACCAGGTGGCCATATGGTTTCGATAGGATTCAAATAGTATCAATACCAGGTGATTTTATCAAGGAGTTACGTCATATAACGTCGCATTACAAGCCGAGGCCGGTAAGGATTCAACGTTGGTGGCGTTTTGTCGGTGACGAGACATAACCGATTGAACGATAACCTCAAAAATATCCAAATTGGTATAGAAAACAAAATAACATTACACCTAACTGTAAACCTCTTGGAATGATGCACTAACAACCACAGGTAGAAGAAGTCCAGCATTCACCCAACACTATCTATAACACAATATCCCGATGAAGATATGTTTTCTTTATTGCAATTGATAATACTCGCTGGACTCGAATTTGCAATGCAGCGTAAAGTGTGGAGTGTTTAGCTGATGGTTTAGATGATTTTATGTTTACAGCATACATCCCTTTTATTTATTTTAAAGTACACTTACTAAGGCTACCTCCTTTTTTGCGGTGATCGTCAGGTTGGTAGCCATATTCCGAAAAGGACGTTAGCGATATAAACAGATCAATTACCAACCTCAATCTCATTCAACGAATCAATGTTATCATGAATATAGGAAATTTGAATGTGACTTTGAATATTTAGTTTTTGCGGGGCTTTTGCCTGATGATATAAGATCTTGCTATCGGGAAAATTCTTAGAGCTAACATTGATATGGTCTAGGCTGCCCTAAAGTTATAGATGTTACTTGCTACATTTATCGTAAGTATCAATAACCAGTATGTGTGTGTTATTCTATAAGCATAGAACCTGAAAACAGGTGGCCATATGGTTTCGATAGGATTCAAATAGTATCAATACCAGACGATTTTATTAAGGAGTTACGTCATATAACTTCGCATCACAAGCCGAGGCTGTACGGATTTCAACGGTTGGTGGGGTTTTGTCCGGTGACGAGACCTAACCGATTTGAAAACGATAACCTCAAAAACTTCAATAACACTTATAGTGGAGAGAATACTTCAGCAAAATAAAAAGACCCTTAAACCCGTACTTTGTAATGGAGGTAGCAATCTCCACTCAAGATTTTAAATGGTGTAATGAATAAACCATTTTCTCTGCTCGTTTGAAGTTAATGGTTGAGAGGTTTAATTATTAAGCTACAAACCAGGTACAGATGCCAGGAGAATGCTGTGGTGGGCCATGGGAGATTTGAGACTCCGACACTGCCTTAACACCCACACACCACACTTCTATCTGCTTGGACTACAGAAGTCAACTGAAACGTTACCTACCACGATTGAAATTTTCAACTACCTCACACAATTTTATTGTACTGGTTAAGACTTTGAACAAATTATATGCTTCCTGACTGTCCGATCCACTTTTTCTTCAGTTTAATTTCAAACATTTGTATTAATTAGTGTATTGTAAGTTATTTTATGATGATTTTTTTAAAACTTTCACCACACCACAACAATAATAAGAGTCATTGAAAATTCACTGACCATCCAGTTTTTGAACCTGGGACCTTGGGTTCATTAGTCGATGCTCCTACCAGCTGAGCTAATGGGTCAGATGGGGAATAGCAGTGATGTCATATCTAAGGCCTTCAGTTCAACCCTGTTCCTCTAATATATAGATAACCGAAGCATAGATTGTATGGTCAGTGAATGTTTCACTGAACTGTCATTTATGTTGTGGTGTGGGTTAGAGTCTAAAAAAAATCTTCATAATTTATTACCCACGTGTTGAGCTTATTTCTCATGTAAGTTTATTTCTTCTTTTTTTTTTCAAAACGATTCACCAGAGGTAACTAATCTACGAGGCATTTCTCTTTAGAATAATAATCTCGAAAGAAAATCTTCTCGAGTGTAAACTTTTATCAGTTGTCGCCAGGCCCGTACGCAGGGGGGGGTGGTGGCGATGGGTGCGGGTGCTCCCAAAAATCGACAATTGGGGAAAAAGACCCACTTTTTTTGCTGATTTTTTATTCGTAAAGGTCCCAAATTGATCAATTTTTTATAAGAAAAGTCCACTTTGGTGATAAAAGTTCAAAAAGTCAAAAAGGACCATTTAGGGGGGGGGGCTATGTCCACTCTTGCCCAAAAGGTCCAATTTTCGCAAGTCCCGCACCCCTCCTGCCTAGCTTCCGTAAACATGTCATTCAAAAGAAAATCGCAGGAATTAAGTGTTGATTTAGTAAAATGTTCTTAGAAGTGAATGATGCAATTCGCAACATTTGCCCATTGTGTCAATATCTATATAACCATATTTATTTCAAATCAAGGACCTGAAACTTAAGGTGGGGTACTAATGTGGAATAAGGCATTATAAATAATAACAAGCAAAGACAATTTTCCAAAAAGTGCTCCTAATGTTACGTAACATCATTACCGGAACGTTTCGCTTGCTACTTCACATTGACTTACAACCAAATTCTTCTTATCGTGTCCAAACACTGTAGTTCTCAAATATGATCCAGCCAGAGATGGGTACAACATCTGGCTGCTTCACTGAATTCCGCAAGGTCCTTGTTTGTGCATTGTTGCTCCGGCAGTGGGCAGACCAAGATATGTTCCATTGTCTGTGGTGCTATTCTATAACCACAGGTAGTGTCCTGATCTGCTTCCAGATAGCCCCACTTCTGCAAGGAAACCTTAGATCGGCCAATTCTGGTTCTCAATCTGTTGATGTTACTTGGTTGATGGCAAGTCTTTCTTTCCACAAGGCGACTCTCTTGACCTCCTTAGAGACTGTTTCAAGAGGTTAGACATTGCTTAAGAAACTCTCTCTAGATTTAAGGCGGTTGGCAGCAGGTATCTGTCCAGATATAGGGTGCTTCACATTAGATACTTGGCAGCTACGCTCTTGCATGCTCGCTACCAAATAAATTGCGTCAGTTATTTACGAATTGGATACCAAAGTTATACAGTTGTTTTCTTCTTTATCGTTGTCTTCTTTTTGTGTCTACTGTTCATGAAATTTCATTTCTTTGTAACCGTCTCAGTTACTTTACAGTTGAGTGCAAAACATAAAAGCAAGAGATGTCATGTTTTATCGCATGGAGGAGTTTTTTGGTCTTGATGTTTGACGTTAAATGATATATGACAAATTGTCTTCAGATGAACAAAAAAGGATGGTCAGACGGTGGTACGTGGTTATATTTCATGACAATAATATATTGCCTTAAGCATCAGTCCACGTTTTGAGACAGTGCAATTGCTAGAGTTCTAAATTTAATAATTTCAATATGACTCATCAATCTTCATAAAGAGTAAAACTAAAATAAACCGAAGATGGATTACTTACGGGGTTCGAAAATGTTCTTGTTGATTTCGATTGTCACGAAACATTATTATAATATGATTTTTTTAATTGAAAAGAGTTCCCTAGAGTTTTGATTTGGTTTACATGCTACCCTCAAGGTAGAAATATAACTTGCACAGGTTGGTGTGAAGTCATCAATAGCCATTGTTATTTTCAATTTTACAAACAAAGTAAGTAGAACCAAACATCCATCAATGAAATCGAATCACCGTCATATACAGGCACTTGATCTCACGTATGGGGGGCAGCCCCGTTTTGTAACTGCATTAAGATTTGAAATTAAAGATGCTAAGTTTGAAATGATGTATGGATGATGATGTTTGATGATAAACGTGGCTGTCAACTTGTCATTTGCTTAAGTATTTTTATCTAATGTTTCGTTTTATAACAAGTAAAATTATGCATTGCCATATTTTGTTAAATTAAAAATCTTAAAGCTGAAAAGAAACAAGTTTGCTCCCAGAATGCTGCTCGCATTTTTTTTAATTTCTGAGCAGTAGCCCATGTTTTTTCTTATTTAATACATTTAATTTTAAAAACAAAATTTACAATTTAAAAAGAAAAGAAAACGAAACACATTTTTTTTTTACTGGAGACAAATATTACTTTTTATCTGATGCGGGATTCAAACCGGTGACCTATTCAAAAATAAGGTCGGCGTAGCTCTATCAGTCAAACAGCTTTGCTATACCCCCAAAGCATAATTATGTCATGGTATAACGGAGACCCATTTTATAAAGCACCACGAAAAGGGAAAAAGGCATCAGAGGAATAATGAAAGTTTATAATACACATTTCCTTCCCCATTATACACTGGGCTTTGTAATTCAGTTAGGTCGTAAAATTTAAGCACAAAATAGATGAAATGTATTTAAGCCAAAATAAGGGCGTCAGCAAACTCAAATACCGAATATTAACAACATATTGGCAAATTCTATGAACGATTCTTAATGAACTTTGATGGAACATCAAACAGGATGTCGGTCCTAAGCTGTTTTAAATGTGATATTTATGTGCGATATCTGTATGTTCTACAGGTACAATATGGATAGCAAAGTTTCTTTTCCCTAAAAATTCAATCCTATTGATTTTATACAGCTGCGGTAGTAGCAGGAGCGGAAAATATCCCGGAAAAGCAAGCAAATAGACACCAACAACAAACATAGTAACACTTATTACATCAATTCATTGATTTTTGGTGACATGATTTTGATGTTAAATGAAGACGACAAACTCAGCTGTCTAGAGATGATTAGAAATGGATGCCCATAAAGTAGATTGCAAAAAAGCTGTTTTAGGAGTTTGAATACGACTTACAAATCGTCATTGGGAAAAACATGTCCATATATGCTTGGAAAATGCTTACACTTGTTATTCATGTGCATCGCTTACCGCTATTAAGACCAAACAGTAATTATTTCGTAATCGAAAATAAATCCTGGAGTTTTAGGGAAAGATCGGCGATTTCAATAATGTTTGTAACATGGTTTACCAACATGACCAAGAGGGGTGGTTATCAATCCCTCGGAAATTCGTTATAAAGCACTCGATGCTTCTGATTTTGATATCAGTGGATAGCTATGATTCTCGCCCTTCCATTGATATCAAAATAGGTTACCAACATACCTCGTTTGGCGTCATAATGCCGTCATAACGTCCGCCAAAGTCAGCAAAATTGGTATTTTCCGCAGAAAGAAAAAAGGTAGAAAACTAAGCCCAGGTAAGGAATAAGCGGATTTCATGCGGTTCAGTGCTAAATGATGGCAATTGACCCAAGTTTAATTCGCCGGATACTATACTCTTGCCCGAATGGTTCAGCGTTTTTACCGTTGCGCCGAGGTGACATGCGTCAACACGGAAATGAATGCCCATTGGCTTGCGGTAGGCTTGGCCTCCCATGGATAATCGCGCAAGGCTACACATAGTCTTCCGCCTCTCTTAGTAAATATTGCGGGGCTGCCGCGTTGCCGACTCTGAGGATTTGACAGCAAGTGTACATAACTATCCTTCACATCTTTTTCCCGCTAAAATGATCGCAAAAGGTGTGAGAAATTAGAAAGCTGTGGCCTTTCGGAGGGGAACAATGGAGGAAGTTAACGCCCCCCCCCACCAAAGATGGGTTTAATGTCATGCCCATCCCATGCTTCGATGTAGGTAGACGCCCTCTTGGAGGTATTTTTGAACTTATACAAGGCCATTAAAATTAATGTTCTATTTATAAGAGGGCAACATATATATGAGGTATATGAGTATGTGTATATGAGGATTGGAGGCCCATGATTACGTATAAAAAGCAATGCTCTTCCAAGGAAAATTTGGACGCATACAATGAATGAAAACGCAAAGACAGAAAATGAGGAAGCACATAGATTAATTAGTATGATTAGTATGATTTTTTTTACTATTTTTTTTTTTTTTTTTTATTTTTTTTTTTTATTATAGTATTCATAAGCAGATATACATAAAGACATTAATTTCATATTAAAAAAAATTAATGGACGCATTCTCAATACTAACTGGCGGGCGTTGTCCTGGTTCCGCTGGTCAGCGCTGGTTCATAAATCATTGAGTTTGCTGAATGACTAATCGGATTAGAGATTTCCGAAGATGAGCGGATAAAGAAACCGCCGGTACCCGGGCAGAACAGGGAAGAGAACGCCACCGGTTTGAGTTTTGATTGGGTTCGTAAGGGAATCATTCAACAAAATGATGCAGATTGTGGATTTGGTCATGTTCACGTTAGATGAAGTTCTTTTCCGATAGTAAAAAGGTGGCGCATTCGACTCTACTGATGAACTAGCTAACAACATATTTGGTATTAAATGATCTGCGTATCGCAAGAATCTAAATCTGAATGTCATGTGGCTTCTTTATTATGCGAAGAATAATAAAATAATGGTTGCCCAAGCTGTCGTTATGTTGCTTTAAAAATACGTGCATATGTGGAAAATCAGAACACAATTTTCTTCGTGTATTTGATTGTTGCGGTTGTGATCTTACGTGTGTGTTTTGAGTGTGATATGATACCCATGAGGATCCTATCATTCGAAAAACAATCCCCTGGGGCGAGTTCTGATTTTTCTATGCCCCCTCAAGGTTAGCGATTGTCTACTCGCTCCAGTCAGGGTATCAATAACATTACACATTATTCGACAAGCAAGGCATCCAAAATTCAATATGACCAAACAAAATCACACCAATGCCAGACATTCTGTATGCTCATTTGTCTAATACACTCTAAATACTATTTTAAGATGGTAGAAATACGACTAAATGTTTTGACCCACCACTGTTAACACTTAATGCCATAAGGGGTTTGACCTTCCGTTAGTGATAAGGTGGGGGGGGGGGGGGTTCCTAGGGACCCCCCCCCCCATCTAACACTTTCCTAAAGGATTTTTGTTAGATGAAATCCACAACATGGTAGAAGGCTTCAAAGACATCCAACAATTTAACATTTAAAGAAATAAAAAGGAAGAAAGTTGTTCCGTAAGACAAATTAGGGCAAAACATTGATTTTAATTTTGCGTCAAAATGTGAGAAAAATACATAATTTGTTCTGCATTTTCTATGCATTGCTTAACCGAGACTAGTGCTGATTGCTTTAAGTGGTGAAGAATGAACTATATGTACCATAGTAAGCACCAACATAAATGTCTCATTTGCCAATTTATATTTTTTAAGGTACTGTTTAATTTACCATAGGTTCTACAGTAAACCGCTACATGATGTATATGAAAATATTATGGCTCATTGGCCGACTATTACTTCCCAAGATGTGATTAAATATTTATTTACTTGTTTTTGTCATAGGGATGCATTATGGAAATCAGAATCACCGTAACAGTCTCATAGATTTTTTATTTGTCATGGGTACTTCCGTGAGTGCATAAGGGGGGGGGCTCTAGGGACCATGCTAATTAACGCAAAACGACCGATGTTTTATTTTGTTTGACCAATGCAAGCGCAACTAAAGTTAGACAATAAAAAAAATTATAAACCAAATATATTGCAGCGTTAAAAATCGCCGGCTGAAAACAAAAAATGGGTCCATAGCAACCCCCACCCCCTTATGCAGTTAAGTGGTAAAAATAAAACTGTAAAAACCGGGCTTTGACTGCAGCTGGGACTCAAACGTGCAGAAGTTAAAATAACTGGAGCAGTTAAAAATACAAAACCCACACCATGCGGGACGTAAAATAACGGCGTAAAATCTCAGCTCAACGTTATTGTTGGTTTTCACTGGTTTAAACAATATAAGAATTAAAACATTATTACAATCCTTGGCCAAATTTTCACGTGTACTATGGCATCATACAAACGTTGTATTATATATTTAATTTTACCACGGGTTGTAAAAGGAATATTCAGGGAACACATTTTGAGAAAAAAAGGAAATAAAGGGAAAGTGAAGAAATAAAATTTAAACCAGTTTATACACTTTGTTTTATATGGTAATATAAACATTTAATGTCACCAATTACTTAATATCATATAAGTAAACTTAATACATATACCTTACATAGCTTCGAACCAGGGCCTTAAGATTACAAGTCCTAAACCTTTATCCACGACAATATATATTTACTACCCCACGATATCTACACTTTACTGTTAGCAAAATGCTAAAATTAAATATGATGTAAAAAAAATAAATAATTTTTTTCAATTAAACTAATAATACAAAAAAGGAGGAAATGAGTCTCACGAATTTTAAATACTTTAAAATGAGAGGGAAAATAAGATTGTTGCATTTTAATGACGTACGTTACGACGTTATTTAAGACTTTTATGGTAAAACGATTTTCATAGTTCAGATTCTACATTAAAAACAAGTAAGTTACAAAAGAACGTAATTCTTACGGAAAACTATAATAACGGTCAGCTTATAATACTAGCTTTTTTTCAAAATGTGTAGTATTATTTCTAGCCACTGTTTATTTACAATGTTCTGCTTCCAAATTGTAATTTTATGTTAGGTATAGGTAATAAAGCGTGAAGATTATTGAATAATTTTGATTTGACGTAATTTAAAAGGTAAAGTCTGGTAAAATTAGGAATATTTTTAACAGTGCACTTGTTATTCAGAAAAGGACCAAACCAAACCAATTCACTATTTGGTTTAAGTTAAATTTATACACTGTTAAAATGACCATAAAAACGTCATTTTAACAGACAACTGCATGGGACGCACAACGTGCAAATAACTGTAAAAAAGTCTTGTTAACTGTCGTGAGTCCCAGTTGCCACTTAAATTGACGTTCTTGTACGATCATTTTTAACAATGATATGTAGATTATACTTTCTTATTACATAAGAAATTGTTTTGAACACCAATCGTTTATTTTAAATTGGTATAGAAAACAAATATTACACCTAACTGTAAGGACTCTTGACTGCTTCATTAACAACCACAAGTACAAGTCCAGCATTCACACAGCACATATCTGTACTATAACATCCCGATGAAGATATCTTCTTTATTGCAATTGATAATACTTGCTGGACTCGAATTTGCAATGCAAAAGTGTGGAGTGTTTAGCTGATGCAGTTTGATTTGATTTATGTTTACAGCATACATCGCTTTGATTTATTTTAAAGTACATTTACTAAGAGGGTTGACTTTGAATATATAAACTGACGAGTCTGTACAAGTCCCACCCTTACCTATTACAACCTCCAAAAATATTATTGAAAAAATTTGCTTAAGACCCTTTCATAAAATACTCAAATGAGAACAGTGTAATAACCTTTTCACCTGTTGAGGACCTAATGAGTAAAGATGAATGGTGTACTTTAAGGTGGAAGCAGGGGAAGCATTTTGGTTATTTATTTATTTCCATTTGGTGAGACACAGCACTTTTTTTTTCAATTACAGAAATCAATAAAAATTAGAATTAAAAAATGAAAACCTCTGAGCTGCCAGGGGGAGAGCTTGAGGAAGCACAAAAAAGCTCACTGTCACCAAAGGTGAAGCACCCCTAATGCTATGAATGGAGCTATATCGATATTGAACGGAGTATATCGGTGTTATTGAACGGAGTTATATCGGATGTTATGGAAACGGAGCTAGTATCAGTAATTAAAAGGTACAAAAATACTGGCAGCAGCGACAGTTTTAACGTAATTCGGGCATCCGCCCTATCAGGTCTGAATAAGTATGAGTGAGGGAACAGTGTTTATTTACAGAGTGCACATGACCCTGCATACAAAGACCAAGTAGAAGTGGGGTAGGAAAATCCGTAAAAGAATCGAAGAGCGGCGTTGAAATAGGTCGAAATGCTGCGCGCAAATATAAGATGCAACATAAGGAAATTAAAATGATGTAACGCTGAGTCCAATACGTTTAACCGACGGATGATGAGTGGTCGGTCATTCCTGTCTTGGTACGGCGCTTCCTTTACAAAATGCCTACTCTAGAGACATTGATGTCCGAGTTGATGTGGTTCTAAGGAAAATACTATGATATTGGAAATAAATCGAGGCAATTGGATCTTAGGTGTTCTCCCAAACTCGTGCGTAAACCTACGGTTAAACTAACTCACGTGCGTATCCTATAACAGACCTTTTGATACCAGGTACACAATGCTTTGGACAAATCGGTCCACTCAGGCATGACATAGTAAGCATGTAGATTTACGACTGAGTTTCAGGAACGGACTCCTGGTTGGGTTCGAGTCCCATCCACTGCAAAAGTTTTGACCCACTTTATATACAAACGGTATTTAATTATTTTCTATAACAATTTTTCAGTCTAAGTAATGGGCAGATCCTTGTTAGCTAGTCTCCTATTCCACCTGAATAACCTGATGTTCCGCGTAACCATGTTATTCTCCAAGGTACGGTAACATCATTGATTATCATGAGTATGTTATTGTGTGGCTACAGCAAGTTGAGGTCATTGACCAGATGGTGAAAACTAAATTCTTTACATCAAGATGGAGCGATAAGACTATTGAAATATTTCATGGAATTAAACCAGGGTACATAAAATAGATTGGCATGCCTCGAGAAACTGATACGCTTAGTCAAAACCACTTTGTAGATCATTCTTATTGGGTAGCCATTTTATGGAACCATTAATGAGTGGTAAGACAAAGATATAATTACCATATCTGGACTCAGTCTAGTTACTTGGTAGTCTATGGAGAAAAGTGAAAATGCTCTAATGGAACTTTAAGTCCCAGATACTGGAATATAGAATTAGCCAGATGAAAACTAGGATGTGGGTCTATTCCAGTAATGTACAAGTTCGTTGTTCAGAATAAATGTTGCGGTTTGTACACGAGCATGCAGCGATTTAATCACAGACCGTTTGTACTGCCTTTGACATGTTTGAAGTATGTCCCGTATTTGTCGTTAGGTCACCAATAGAATTTTTGGAATAAAACACCTCTTATCATAATTCATGTAATGAGACCTTTTTCACATTTGCCGTTTTGACTTTTTTGGCTTGCCTTTATCGTGCATTGCTCATCTTAAAAAATAATTATTAAATCAAAATAAATAAACGAATTAAAGAACTTAAAATTGTTACAAAACCAACAAGATTGCGGTTATCTTCTCGATTTTCTTAAGTCCATCAATAGAAGAAGAAAGATATAAAAGGAAGCAGAAGAAGGAAGGAATAACAGATGGACAAGAAACGATTAGGGAAAACGGGAGGAAAACAAATCAAGAAGCACAAAAGAAGGATATAGAGCCTAAAGGGAGAAGTAAACGAAAAAAAAAAGAGTAGAAAAAGGACGAGTAGAAGGAGAGAAGAAGTTAGATGAAATACCGATATAAGACGAAGAAAAGAAGAAGTGAGGAAGAAAAAACACAACATTAAATGAATTAATCTTTTTTTTATTTGTTGATTGGGATCTATCCGTTCTTGCAAATAAATTTAGATATCAAGTAGAAATGTAATTGTATATACTTTTTCTTTGTATGGGGTGCATCAACATAAAATAACGCTTAAAATCAAACCCACTTCCATCGCCCTTTACTTTTTTCATTTTTTTAAATTTATAATACTATTTATTGATTTGTTTATTTATTTGTTTATTTATTTATTTATTTTCTTTAATTATTTATTTATCCAACACAGTGACGGTATTGTTATTCCAAGTTTATTTTTGTAAGATTTTTCCTTAAACTAAAGATTAAATAACATTTAATACCCAATTCCCACTTAAAATACGTCATCGCGTATTGTATTTTCCTGGTCAAAGCCAATATAGAACCACTTCCTTTTTTCTCTCTTTCGTATTATATATGGAATTTTTGGATGGAAATTCAAGACCTTTACTCAAAGTAGACCACGGTTTCTGTAGCGCGTTCAAGCCATCAAATGATGGAATGCATTATCCATACATTAGAAGTTGGAAGCTGAACATACTGCGTTCTTTCCTCGAGACACGTCTAGCCGTCTTGCAATAAAATGCACAATTCACATTTAAGTTAGTCACCCAGATTTCTATTAACTTTTTTTCAACTAACGAACAGAACGAATTTCATCATAAAATAGTTAACAACGCAACATGTTTGCAAAGTCAGTTACTTGAAAATAGTACCTGTCATAAAACTGCATTAATATTTTTTTTTTACTTTCTGTTTGGTTCTAAAGCGAAAAATGTATATTCCTGGTCGAAACTAAATAGAACCACTTCCTGTGTTTTCATCTTTTATTTTATGGGATTTTTTTTGAGTGGTAATTCAAGACATTTGCTCTTAGTAGACCCCGGTTTCTGTAGCGCGCTCAAGTCATCAAATGATGAAATGCATTACCCACACATTAGAAGTTAGAAGTTGAACCTACTGCATTCTACCCTCAAGACACGGTTGGGCATCTTCTAATAAAATGCACAATTCACATTAGTCACGTACATTTCTATTAATTTTTTTCAAATAGCGAACAGAACGAATTTGACCATAAAATAGTTAAAAACGCAACATGTTTGCATGTAAAGTCAGTTAGTTGAAAGCAATACCTGTCATACAACTGTATTAAGAAATGTTTTACTTTCTATTTGGCTCTAAAGCGAAAGACAGGCCGTCTTAAGATGAACCAAAAAGGACGGTCACACATCAGCCTGGTATTATTGCCGGTGATCTATTTTTATTATTACATTTAAGTAAACAAGGGGACCTTCAGCTCCTTTCCCTAAAATGACTAGAAAGGATGAGAAAATAATTACCTGGAAGCTTTTTTTACGAAACTTTCGGTGTTTTAGGACAACGGAAAGAAAGTTAACTGTGGGTGGTAACCCCCCCCCCATTGGTAAGACGGTATTTATTTAACCAATTTATACGCTAACATTTAATTTGATCCGGAATTCATTTCCCATTACAAATGAACGGGAAAGTATATGGATTGGGAAAAGGGGCAGCACGAAAATCACCAAAAATATTTAAAAATCACGTTATTTCTGGAAATTTCGACGAGTGATTTCACACATTTCTTGGCCGTTTTGTTTTGAACATGTTGCTTATATCAAACTAGAAATATTCGTCCATATTTTATCCAACTGCCGTTTAAAATGATTACTCTTTTCGCTTTAATGTTTTTGAAAAGGTTTGCCCAAGTCTCTTCACCTAGAAATGTCCGTCCGTATTTTATCTAACTGCCGTTTAAAATTATTACTCTTTTCACCTTATTGTTTATGAAAACGTTTGCCCAAGTTTCTGCAAAACTTTGTGTTTCACTTTTTCCCTGCAATTGTTTTGTATTTTGTCTGGAAACAAAATCGTGTTCCCCCTTATTTCCTAATTTCCTGACGAAAAGATATACTGGCCCCTTTATAATGCCCGGGTTTATTGTTTTCAAAAAGTTTGTTAGCTACTTCCGAATCTGATATACGTACAATTACTAGGAGGCCCTTTACGAAACGTTCGGTGTTTTAGGTTTAGGACACCGGAAAGAAAGTTAACTGTGGGTGATCCCCCGTAAGACGATATTTATTTAACCAGCATGTTGGCATTTAAATTGAACCGGAATTCATTTCCCTGTACAAATGAACGAGAAAATACATGGAATGGGAAAAAAACGGGCACCACGAAAATCACCAAAAATATTTAAACAATTTCTAGAAATTTCGACGAGCGATTTCTCACATTTCTTGGCCGTTTTTGTTTGTAACATGGTGCTTATATCACACTAGAAAATCCGTCTGTATTTTATCCAACTGCCCGTTTAAAATTTATTACTCTTTCGCTTACTGTTAATGAAGCTTTGCCAACGTTTCTTTGAAAGCTTTTGTGTTTCACTTTCCCCCCTGCATTTTTTTTTCTGGAAACAAATCGTGTTCCCCTTTTTCATAATTCCTGGCAAAAATATTTACTGAGCCCTTTAGCATGCCTGGTTTTATTGTGTGCAAAACGCTCGTTAGCTACTCCGATCTGATATACTATGGCGACGAACATAAATTAAAAATCGAGATCCCGGATTTTATGGCAAATACATAATAAAGCATGTAGGCTACGCGGTAAGGGGTTCACGCGATCTTAAATTTTTTGAGAGCCAAACCTTTCACCAATTTGTAAAAAATGTTTCCTTTTTCACAATTAACATGTAAACCAACACCTTCGGTTTGGTAATTCTCATAGCATATAGATAAACATGATGGCTTCACGGAATTATAATATTTTTAAAGGTAGTGATGGAATTTTCGCTCAAATTAAAGGATTAAAAAATATGTACTTGATCTTTATACTAACCCGACCAAACGTTGTTAATTGATTTATAGGTTGAGAAAGCAGGTGCTCGTTTGGTTTTTTGGTTACCTCTATATTAACTGGTGAATCACCAAGTATCAATAGCAATTAGCGATTCAATGTAGGAACCGTGAATTTGACATTTGATTGTTTAGGGCAAACACACGGCATATTTAAGGAAAAAACAGTTCAATCTATAAATGCCTCTAGTTAAAAAATTAAGGTAATGCCCACTCGTGACCCAATTGGTTGCGAGGATGTATATTATACTGGATATAAGATATTGTTTCACAAAACCTCCTGAGGCTCATATATAGGGCCTAGGTTGCCTAAAGTTAAAGACGTTACTCGCTACATTTATCGTAAGTATCAATAACCATTCTGTGTGTGTATTCTATAAGCAAAGAACCTGAAAACAGGTGGCCATCTGTTCCGATATGATCCAAATAGTATCAATACAGACATTTGATCAAGGAGTTACGTCAAATCACGTCGCATCACAAGCCAAGACCTGTAATTATTCAACACTGATGGTGTTTGTTGACGACGCCTCAGAACAAATTTGAAAAGATAACCTTCAAACAGCAATAACATTATAGTAGTGAGGATCACAATACACAGGCCCAAATAACCCTCGAAATCTTACTTTCTAAATGAGATCTCCAAGCATTAAAACCTTGTAGAATAATACTAGTCTGTTTCTTCTATTGGAGTCAGTAATTAAGGGTTTCTTTGAGTTATTATCCTTGGTCTCCATGAGCCATTTCAACAACACACCCAAATAGAGGAGGAGCTCGGACCCAGGTCAAACATCATCGTTTTACCCCTCACTACCGAAAAGGTTTTGACACCTTTGGTAGGTAGTATAGACCCGCTACAATCAATGCGATGTAGGTAGTACTCTCAAATTGTGGTTCACCTTTTCAAAGGGCTAATTTAAGTTTACGCAGGGGTCAATTTTTTAAAATGCTCCAATCATGTTGAAATGTATGCCATATTGTCAGTCTTGTCATTAGGTTCCAAAAATGTGAAGTTTGTACCATCTATGCCATTGTGAAGTTATAGGGTTCAAAATTGTCTAAATGGTAGAAAAAAAAAAAAAAAAAAAAAAAAAAAAAAAAATTGACAGGGTCAAAATCAGAAGTTGCTCCAATTTGGTAAAAAATGAAAGAAGTTGTTCATCTAGCTTAATGTGTCAAAATACGGATAGTTTTGTACCATCTGCAAGGCAATTTACCCTGTTTATTCGACAAAATAGGTCCATAGGGCAACATAATCCAATTGGTGTTGACCTTCTTTGACCCTTATCTCCGTATTAAAAGCATTAACATTAATCAAACTATACTTTTTTAGGAGTCCACTTTCCTCAGACAATAATTTACAAGTATTTAAAATATAATCAGATTAATTTTTAATGTTGACCCCTGTACAATTTAGATTGACCTTTTTTACCATTTTGCAATTTTTAATTAACCCTATAACTCAAAAACCAATGTTCGTAGTAGTACAAACTGTACATTTTTGGAATCCTTATGATTAGATGGACAATATGGCCTAATTCACATGATTGGGGCATTTTAAAAAAGTGACCCTTGTGTAAACTTAATTGGGCCCCTATTGAAAAGTGATACTACAATTATGAGATTACTACCTACCTAGCATTAGATGTAAAAGGGTCCATACTAACTACTAAAGGTGTTAAACTTTTTTGCGGTAGTGGGGGGGGGGGGTTATGACCCAATAAAAAAAGGGTCATCTATGATCTTTGGCTCCTTGGGGGTTCTCACCACGGGTGTATTTGATACCAAAAACTCAAGTACTCTCTAAATGAAACAAGTGAAAAATTTAACTCCTCAAAAGAGTGAAATCTTGGAAAACCACTCCAAAATGAGTGGTTTGAACTTACAACAAGTGAATTTCCACTCAGAGTAAAAATCACTCCAAAAAGAGTGCCTTTCCATTCTTCGTTTGAGGGTTAAAATGAAGGACAAACCACTTTTGAGGAGTGAAACGTAGGGAAAACCCGAAAAATGGGTGGAAATCCACTTTTTGGAGTGATTTTCACTCTTTTAGAGTGGACATTCACTCTTTTCACTCATTTTGGACTGGTTTAGAGGAGTTTCACTCTTTTGGGGAGTTAAATTTTCACTCGTTTACATTTAGAGAGTATGATGGAGTAAGTACTCAATTTCACAAAGTAAAAAAAAACAAGACATGATAACGACATTGCAGCCTCTTGTGGGCGTGCGTTTTTCTATCAGTTCTACTTTTAGTTTTCTTAAAATAGATGATCAGAGATGCACTAAATGCCAACTTATCGAAACCCCTTAAGCTGCGCGTTTATGCTTTCCAAGGCCTGAAGTTGCTTGCGAATCCAACGAAATCTTAATTCGATCGTTGCGAGAAACTACGACAATATCAAATCCTTTAATCGAAAAGATTCCCCTGGAGCTAGTTTTGATGTGGGCTATATGCTGCCCTCAAGGTCGAAATGTAACCTGCTACAGGTTAGCATCAAGCAGTCAATAACCATTACTTATATACAACTTTACAAGCAAGGTAACTAGAACCAAATGCCCATATGAAACAGAATAAAAATCGAAAATCGGAATCACCATCATATCCAGGCAATTGCTATCACATGCGAAGGGACAGTCGCCATCATGTTTTTGTAACTACAGTAAGATTTGAAAATTACAAATGCTAAGTTTGAAAATGTGTGTATGATGATGTATGTATTGACAAATCAGTATTTCTTTCTTACGCACCTTCGTTTACGTGCCTTATAATATTATTATATTTAATTTAGAATCCTTTACATAATGTATTATTGCATGACAAGTAAAATTCTACATTATCAAAAATATACATTAAGCAAGAAAAGAAAATTGCCTGAAGCGGGAATCAAACCGACGAATTCCGAGTTTGTCGATGCATGTTAACGTCTCTTGGACTTACATGTATAAATACCAATTACCAATAATGTGCTATTTTACAAGAACTTATAATATGTAAACAAAAACGATCCATTTGTTTCAACATATCAACATATTAAAAGCAGTGACCCTTTCAAGCAGATGTTGTAACATTCCGGCATTTTTGAAACCATAAAATTAATATTGAAGAGATTAGCCAAAAGTGCATTTGGAAGTATTCACATTGGATAGTAGTATTTTCCCGGAAAGATTACAGCGCACAAACCTTTTTCAAACGATTAAGCATACGTGAAGACATCTTTGTTAAGCACAAATTATGGGATATTCAACAAAATGATACACACTGTGGATATCGTCCCTTTTTGATTTCACATTTCATTGTTAAATTTAGATGACAAGTTGTTCTCAGATGATAAAAGGGTGACCCCACGATTGAACATCATTAAGACGCCTTTGGCAGTAAACTGGTTTGCGTATCAGGAACGCATGATCGTAAGAAATCTAAATCTACAAATTTCAATTTGGCTTCTTTAACCCCCTGGGCGCACTAGTCTTTCCCACTTGAAATGCATAGAATTATATGATATTACTAGCCAATCAGAGACATTATAAGAAAAGCTTTGAGGTGCATAAAGAAGGCATAGTTTGACTGGTTACTCTGAGGTTATGTCATGGTATTATTATCATCATCGACCAATCAGCGATACTGTTAAATGTTAGACCTCAGAGAGTTAATCCTTAGAGGATAAAATAAAAATAAGTTACTCACGCTCTCCGTAATGCAGCTTTAAAATGCCTGTAGATATATAGGAATCGAACGAAATTTTCTTCGTGTATTCGATTGTTGGGATGTGTTATGACAACTTGAGATACTATCATCGAAAGCAATCCCCTGGAGCGAGTTCTGATTTGTCTATGCCGCCCTCAAGTTAGCTATGTTAACTCGCCACAGTTAAGTATCAATAAACATTTTAATCTTCAAGCAAGGAACGAAAAATTTCATGTGGAAGTAAGCAAAACCAATATCATCATTTAGATGTCATATTTTCTAAATGTTGAAAATACATAAGAAGTGGTTTTCGAAGAATGATCAAACTAATCACATTGGGTTTCAAGTTCAATATATTAGATACAAAGGGTTTTAGAATTCATATTTTTGGTATGTTTTACATAATTGCTTTTTAACATCATTTAGTCTAACAAATTGTATTGAATAAATAATATTAAGACGTGTCACAGACACTGACTACAAAATCTACTGAATGTCCAAATAATACCAACAAGTAGATATCTAGTATTCTTACATGGGTCTTTAATTAATTTCATAATTCAACATGATCACTCCAATTAATAGTATGGTGAATAAATAGGGGAGCATTCAGCTGTTCCCTGACAAGAGTATAAAACAAAGGCGGGGAGAAAAGAAGCCTTTGTATGGCTTTTCTATGGTGAATTGATTGATCTGTAACTTCTTGGTAGTTTTGGTTACACACTTATAAGCCTCTAAGGTGTTGACACTCACGTTGACATTTAAGGTGGTGGTAGTGGTGGTGGGGGGTCCATGGAATCCAGGAAACTTCTTTCCCGGGGGAATGTTCAACTGAAACTCATATACCACCTTTGACGGGTCATAAGTCAAGGCCAAATGCAATATGCAATATAAACGAGTTCCGGTTTATCGTTTGGAAATCGTTGTTTTCGAAAGGCGTCATGACCCTGCTTCCAAAGTGTTTCACGACACTGCTTCCACAGCATATAATCTGTAAATCATTTTGATGTTTATCTTTGCTCTAGGAGGATCAATTTACATATATTTAGCACAAACGTTAGCATTTTGTACAGTCGTGTGTTTTTTGTATGGCAGTAACCACGAAATGTAATAATAATAATAATAGTTCCACACATAATTATAAAGCGCATGTACACAACAATGTTGACTCAGTGCGAAAGGCCATTATTATCACGCTGCCATCAGGAAATGTATTTGCCGTATGTTTGTACAGTAAAGGCGCATAGTTCGAATGATGATGAAAATTCTCCTTTTCAGCATACAAAGGGTTAATTATTTTTGGAGGGATTATATAATTATTTTGTTTCATACAAATATATACATCAGCAGAAATATATTTCTGGCAACAGGGTTTGTTAATTTATATTTTTTAAATCACACTGACGTTGGTGCCTCAGGGGGTCCTATGGACCCAAGCCAATTATCGCATTAATGGGCAGGAAATTTTAGTAAGTGTTTTATGGAAAGAAGCGCATCGATAAGTTAGACAAATTAAAGAGAAATAGAATTCCAAAATCCTTTTTTTCCAAGAGTAAAAATCGTCGAAAAACAAATCTGGGTATCACGGAAAACCCCGGCACTTCTGATATACTTTTAGAGAAAAATATCACCAATTAGCAAATTTGCCTAGAAAACCCAATTTATTCATTTAAAAAAAAAAAAAAATATAGCAGCTGTTAAAAACCTCTCATATCCTTGGGCAGGACTCCGTGTCTTTAATGTTTTGAGGCATCTTGAATGCAAGTTAAAGCAATAGCCCGTCATTCCTATGACATATACCTATAATATTTTCTCGATGTTGCGTACGGTCGCATTTTAATGGACTTAACCTATCTCAAATTGATTTAAATCATGTAAATCGGGATATTACTTATACTTATCTTTATTAGCTCACCCTGACCCATAATAAGTCAACTTTTCATTAATCAATTCATCAATGCAATGACCTTTTAGACTTTAAAAGCGGAATTGGTGAATTTGTCGAGGTATAATATTTCGTTTAAGAGCAAAATTAGTTTTGTCGTGTCTGACCATGTTTTTTAATGATAGCTAAAATGTAAAGTTTTTAGAATTGCCATCATACATCACACATCAATCATCATCATCATCATCATCATCACCATCATCATCATCATCAGCTACACTGATCAGTCCACTGCAGGACGAAACCTCAACATGTTTCCATGCTGGATTAAGGCCTATACCCTTCCACGCTGGCCTAATGCGGGTTGGAAGGGAGGTGTATCTTGAAATAATATATTAAAACAAACGGCCCTGTTCATATCTGGACAGAAAATAAACCAACACTGGCATTGCTAACTTACCTCCCGATGAACACGAACTTTCCAGACACACCAAGTGTTTTTGTTGCTTTTAGAAGATTGGTTACGGTTTGGCCTTCGCAAAACACACCACAACTTTAGCGGTAGACACCTTTCCCAATTTCCGGATGACTCCTTCGTACTCTGCATCCGTTGCTCTACTGGATATCTTCGCAGATGCGGCGATACAAATACCATATTCGTCTTTTAAAGTATTAAAGGCTTCCATCCCACTTGCACCATAATTTCCTACACAATGATAAAAATAGAAATGAAAAAATAATTTTAGGCATTGAAAGTGTCATTACTATTGCAAACATTATTCACTGACGAAAAACAATAACAAAGGCCATCCACTATACGACTTATATTATGACATATTCAGTAAAATGTTAAAATGGAGTAAACCTTACGCTTTTGGGGTAAGATTTGTTCATATTTGACTAAGATTTTTCTCCACCTGTAAGGGTACTCCTCTTTATTCCTTGTATTTACAGCGTACGTTCTTTACATCTTGATCATGTTGACTTTATTCTTGAAAACAGCACGTATTCCATACTTAAGTCCATCACACAAGAAAGAGTTATCTTTACTGAAGAAGTCGGAAGTACCGATTGCTATTCAACACATACATTAGCACGTTATTCATCACTTTCACAACTCATAGATTTTCCGATTATAACACTGTAGATGAGTAGAGTTGATACAACATTCTTTGTAAATATTAATAACACTTTAATCAGTGTACTAACGCTTTCAGACAATGAAAATGAAAGCAAATCGTTGCATGATAAAATGTCCCTTTTGTATTGAATGCGCAGGAAGTAATACTGCATCCAAATACAAAAGCTTCTTGTCATGATAAACGTGCAACAATTTATAGTTAAAACCAGTTTAATAACAACGCCTTACTATTGTAAATCGGTACATTGAGGCTCAATGCCATTAAGCTCATTTACCTTTATCTCGATTATTCTATTACCTTGCTGCCATTTTGAAAATGCAGCATTATGATGGTCAGTTTATGCCCATATTCTGACAATAATGGGTCGCCAATGCATTTTCTCATTATATCACCACTGTTTTCGGTAATAGGATAGAAATAAAGATTTGCAAGTATTATTTATGGATCATACTGTATCCTCGGCCGGAAAAAATAAAATAATGGACTTCGGCTGGCGCCTCGTCCATTAGTTATTTGATTCCGACCTCGGACCCATTATTCGCCCATAAAGGATACTGCCACCTTTATTTTCTTAAATAATAGATTTAGAAGACTGCTTAAAGGACACAATAGATGACACTATAAACATGTTAGTCTTAAAACCATACTACGTAATCAAATGTTCTTGAAAAGGCTTGAAAACTAAGTCAAAGTCTTTCAAGTTAGGTCTTGAACATAACTTTTTTACTTCTTTTAACGTTATTTAAGACACTCTCGTGAGCACCCCTCAATGAACTGTTACACATCGGGAAATGTATTCCATGGTGCATTGCTGTCATATAGTACTACCAATCCAGCTTAAAAACAAAAACTAATAACGGTTTTTCTGCATCTTTACTGAAGATTTGATTCGTTAGGATACGTATTAATGAGTTAAGTCTTTTATCTCGAGTTCAACTTCTGAACAATACAAGCCAAAGAGAACAATTGGTGGATTGACCCAAAGAGTAACACTTTATGATGATATTAAAACAGGAAAAGCAGTATCAACGGTAGCTATTGGACTTGCACTTTCTTTGGTATTCGCGTCACTGATGCATGATAATTAAATTTATATGGCATTCGTCTCAGTTAAATAAAAAAAAACAGTCGATATTCCTAATAAAAAGCCAACTACAAGTAGATACCAAAGCTCTATACGATGCGTTCACTTCTTATTGTCCTATAGCGACACTCTTTCTAGCCTGGATGTCTTTTCCTTTACGGGTTACTATAGTGGTTTTAAACTTTGATAGCTTTAGAGTTTTTAAGAAACATAAACGTAGCACTGATATGAAATACATATATATTAGATATGGTTGAGTAGATTCACCATGGATCGGTAGATATTATCAAGTTGAAATAGAATCCACACTAATCGAGATAAAATTTTCCCTACTGTGTACGTTTCGGCTTCTGCCTTTCTCAAAATTTATTTTCGATTAACAGTAAACAGGCAAAAATGTCATGATAAATACTATAGAATTTACTTTTTCATATGAAAATATCTTACCCCTGAGGTCTGACATAACTTTGCCTATTGATAATGGTTAAATAATTTTAACTTTAATGACTTTAATGACAATAGAATAATTGTTGTGGCACATAGTAAAAGCGCGGAAGGTCAAATCCATGCCAAAGAGGACATGACCAACAAAATTCCAAATGCAGTTGATACAAATAATTTGAATTTAATAGTTTAGAGTGATGTCTAAACCACATGAAACTATAACAAAATTGCATTTAGTTTTTCAGTAAAACAAAAAGGACATCGCCTGAACGAGAGAAGGAGGCCCTCTTTAATCATAATAGTTATATCTCACCATCAATTTTGAGTTGGTGTTTGACAATACTTTACCATGTACGCAAAGGTGTTGATTATCCCCAAATACACTTGTATCAAGAAAAAAATGAGAAAAAAGGTATGCGAAACTTCAGGGGCATGCTCTCTGGAAAAAGCAAAGCTTAGAGCATGCCTCCGTTTCAAGAACATGATTAATTATATGACGAAACAGGAAGATGTGCATAGCTGCCCTTTGTCATGGAGCTTGGGGACGCTATAGATAGGACCTGTGTTCGCTATAAGCTACAAAGAGGTTACATGAGGCAGCCCTTTATAAACCCACGTATCCAAATACCTATATAGCTTATGCTGCTAAGATTTGGATTATATAACCGTCTTCACACTAAGCAACTCTGGAATCAAGCACAATGGCATACCGCGCTATTTATGTCATGAGCAAGTTAACTACACTATGAGCTAATAAAATTACAATTCCCATGGCGCAGTTCAATAGCTTTCATTCACACTGTATTGGCAAATACAATCCCCTATAATTTTAGATGATTTATGATACCCAGGACGTGCATGGTCAGCTGTTGTTACCATGTGGTCATCCAAGGCTACTGAACAGAGCCCTTGGTAGATTAGCATGACTTAAGCCCTGGAGCTAGCCACCATTTGTAACACATTCTCAGTACAAAAGGTTGAGTGATTATTATTATGTGATAGACTGCCTGGAACCCCTGAAACGTTGATTCTTAAGGCCGCAAAGTGGTGCCTTAAGGAGAGGGGGCCAAAAAAAAGTTTGTACAGGGGTCAAAATTTGTAAATGATCCAATCATGTGGAAAAGCACACCATGTTATGTGGTTCTAACCATAAGGATTCAGAAAAGGTATAGTTTGTAATATGTACAGCCTAAAGTTTCAGAGTTATAGGCTAAAAACAGCAAAAATCAATAATAAGGTCAATTGCAGTGGTACAGGGGTCAAAATTTTAAGTCGCCTCGATTTGGATAAAAAATGGTGCAAATTATTGGTGGAGTTCATAGTATTAAAATAAGGAATAGTTTTTACGTCTAAATGCTGTTCCGATTGTAGGGGGCAACAGAGGTAACGTCCATTGCATCAAGGGGGCTTGATATTGTACCCCCCTACGTTCTTAAGCAAACATTTGAGACACTCAAACTATTCCTTAATTTTATCCTATGAGCTCCACCAATAATTTGCACCATTTTTATCCAAATCGGAGCAATTTTTAAAATTTGACCCCTGGTACAACTGAAATTGACCCTTTTTATTGATTTTTGCGTTTTTAGCCGATAACTCGAAACTTTAGGCTGTACTATTACAAACTATACCTTTCTGAATCACCTTTATGGTTAGACACATATCATGGTGTTCTTTTCAACATGATTTGGATCACTTTACAATTTGGACCCCTGTACAAACTTTGTTTTGGCCCCCTCTCCTTAAGGCACCACTTGCGACACTTAAGAATCTGCGTTTCAGGGTTCCTGTCAGTCCTGTCAACAGATTTAATCACAAGGGAGGGGGAAGGGTGACGAGACTAAGGCCAAACCTTTTGTACTTTCGATTGGTGTTACAAATGTGTGCTAGCTCCGGTGCTAATTAACATATAGTGATATGGTATGGTTGTATGTAAAATGTTCGTTGTTGTTTTTTTGTCAATTCCATTTAAGTGTGTCCGTGCCCCCCATAAACAAAATTGTCAAAAATGATTCTTATCCTCCGCCATAACCACCTGGCCTTCACCTATCGTTTTTCTTCCCTCATATAGCCCACAGCCTTTGCAACGCGGCATTGTGGTTCTTGGGGTGGAAAGGCCTTCAAATATGTACCTTTTAATTGCCATTGAAGCCGTGTTATAAATTACTAAACCGACTTTTGGGGAATTTATATAAAGTGGGATTTTTTGACAACCAGCAAAAGGTGAACGTTGAGCATGTCGCTTTATTATCAAAACGTTTCAAGTTCATCCGTTCTCATGAAAACTATAGAGGGCGTCATTCATTCCTTATCCGGCGATGTCCTTTGCATGCTGAATATTTGATAAATTTCACAAAAGCTGAAAAGAGGTTGAAATTCGAATGTCTTATGTTTATATCAAGAGAGTATCAATTTAACAATTAATGTCTAAATGTTGATCATGAGCAACAAATGAACAAAACATTAACTTATACAAAGAGATTTGCACAAATCACTTTGTAGGGCGCTTATCATTAATAATTCCCGTTTTTATTTTCCATAATCATGCAACGTCCGTAACATTTTCAGGAATTTTTTAATGCTGAATGAATACTGCAAGACAGATTTGTATATAATTTGATTTCTGTGGGAGTACATAGGAAACAATCATATGCATTTACAAAAATAAAGTTTTGGTAATTAAAAATAGTGATAACGAGCATCCGAACGTGCGTAACGTCCGTAACGTTTAAGCTGTAACGAAATAGACCGACTAAAAGAATTTGATACTTATCAATGTTGAAAAAACAATTTTCTTGCACTTTTTGTATAAACAGCTTTTATCAATTCACAGATTCGGCCAGTGATCAATTATACTTTTGCCTTGTAAAGTTAAATTAAGTTTTTTATTCCGGAGGCTGTATTCAACAAGTGCATCATTACTGTGTAGTACTTTGCACAGACAGTATTGTGCTGGAAAACCATTAATTTGAAAATTAATTACTATCATCTGTAGAAATCTGAAATAATGTACGGCCGTAACATTCAAAATGTAACGTCCTTACCTGCTTTTTAGCCATTGTTTCTAACAAAAGAGTGACATGGTCAACTTGTCCACTCATTTTCTGTATTGTGTGGACCAAAACACTGTTCAATGATACTATAAACTAGGTAGCTGAACAAGAAACTTCAGAGTTTAATTGATGTGGATCAAAAGCAAAATGTAATGTAAAATAATGTGTAACATCCATGTAACACCATGTCACTCTTTTGTACAGAAACAATGTCTAAGACTAGAAAGCTGTTAACATGGTCAAGACGTTACATTTTGAATGTTACGGCCGATACATTTTTTTCATGTTTACGCTTTTATTCCATTGCCACCATCAAAAGATGTTTACAAACATTCATTCTTTCCACAAGCCGTGAATGTCTGGAATGCTCTTTCAGAGTCTACATTACAAATATCTGACCCAGCTATTTTCAAAGCTCAAATAAGTGAACTGTATAAATGACTTCAAAAAATTCCACGCTCATACTGACCGGTCGTTTTTCCCCCACTGGGGTGTTGAACGTACCAGAACCAGAACCAGAATCCGTAATGCTCGTTTCTGATGTCTGTAGCTAATCAATCAATTAAGCTATAAAAAGTTGCTGTATTGTTTTTAAACATTAGAATGTATACTAAAAAGTATAAGAGAAAATAACTTTTCAACTGCAAGTATTTGTTTCCTTAATTTAAAAATTTCTAAGTTGAATGCAATCGTAACGCCCGTTACGGTGGAATTGCCCAGATAGCTTCTCTCATAGACTCATTTCAGTTAACCCCAGCATATTTCGAGGGGAGGTTTAGATATAGCATAATGCGAGCCGGTTACCTCTTCCCTAGCGCAACCCCTTTTAAGGGGTTAATATTTAAATATTATCTGCAGCAAGCATTAAGATTATTTTAACGTGTAGCACGTGGTGTCCCACTTTTTAAAATATGTTCTTCAAAACTCTGTTTCTTTCTCTTGATTCATTTTCATTTATATAATGCTAATCTTATTACATGCGATCTAAATAATTAATTACGCTTTCGGGTTCAGTTACCGAACGCTTTTGGACTCAAAATATATGAATTTAGTATCGTTTCGTTCGTGTAACTGCTTTCCTGTTGTACTATGCCGAATAGGAAGTACTCTACTTGTTAAGAAAAGCTTTCTAGTTCGTTGTAACGTAGGAACGTATAACATCTTCGTCAAACCATTGAAACAATAACACTTAAGATGTAACTCGTGGCTATGCAAGATCGACCATAGCTTGTAACGGAGGTAAAATGATGTTAATGGATCATACCAGATGTGCTTGAAGGAAACAATGGTTGAACACAAAACCGTACTCACTATAATTTGAGGCTTTAAACTTACGCAACAACCCCTTTGTAAAATAAAACTATTCAAATAAATGATCGGTATTTTTCTGCAACTTTTATAGAATACTTAGGCAAGCTTAAAACAAGTGTTAACTGTATGGGTAAGTCTTGTCTGCGATACTGGTTGAGATCACAAACCTATTTTTAATTATTATTGCCGAGTGGTTAATTCTATAAAGAGCTAAAACACTGGCCAGTGGGTGTGTATCGCTATCGTAATCAAATCTCACGGCACATTTTCTGAACTTCCGAAAAGAAGACTAGACATCCAAGTTATTTTTATCATGTTCACATCCTTCAAACATGTTGTTTACTTATATCTAATTTGTATCTGTTACTTCCTATTTACGGAGAAGTATACAATTTTTCTCAAAAGCAAGAAAACGGAAAACCACTGGACCTATATGAATGGAATTTTTCTACATGTTTTTTGTGTCTCATATTGATTAGCCCCACAACACACTGCTCACGGTTTCAAAATAAAACTCTGCTTTAATACTGCTCTTCTGTGGAGCGCTCTTTGAATGTTTGTATTGGAAATCAGAGCAAACACCGACGGCGATGGAAATATAAACTTATTCTTATTTATGGCCACTTCACAGACCCCTGGGACGGGAATTATAATTTTGGGTCTTTATGTGGTATATAAAACACTTTTGTGCTTGAAATGTTTGCTTGATCAGCTTTTATCTGTTAATGCTGCTGGGTTAAGCAGTCCTTTTTTTTGTCTTTGTATCAGATCCACAGAAAGTTTTTATAATTGAATCAAGTGCACACAAACAGGAACACACTCACCAGACCGCGCTCCTGCGAACAACCACATTCGACCCACTACCACATGTAAAGACATTCTAACAAATACCAGCACATCAGCAGGGTAATTCATAAAGCACAATCAACGTACCCAACAGCAAGTGTGAGATTTTGCCACCACTCATGCTCCTGAAGCGGTTTGTGGCCACCATTCCTGCGGAGCATTATTCAATTCTATTGTTTCAAAAAAATAAGAAAACCAATTCTTTCCCTTGGAGGTTAGTGAGGGTGGTGGTCAAAAACTACCGCGTTGCTACAAAAGATATCCGTCAACCCACTTCAAATCCAACCCATGCACCCACACAAAAAAACTAGCAGATACACGAATAGACAAGCACCCCAACACACAAATAAACACACACGCGAGAGAGAGAGAGAGAGGGAGGGAGAGAGAGAACCCCCCCCCCCACACACACACACACATCAGTACGCCAACAGGCACAATCTGCCCATTATTGTTTCGAGATTGATTTGAGTTCCCTGAAGACAGTTTCTTCTCAAAAAGCAAACAAATCACGAAAACTACGTGCTAGTTTGGAAATAACCTCATCATACTAAACGAGAGCTATTTAGGTTTATGGCATGCTTCGGGCATCCGGAAGCCCAACTTACTCCTTCTGATTACAATGATAGAGGAAAGGTATTTAAACCAATATCGCAATATTGCAAACAAGAGTATCAATTTTTCTGTGGCTTATAGAGCACTTCAAAGAAACCTATTGCTTCTCGTTGACCCACTTTATGTCATCAACCTACAATCTTGAAAAAAAAATTGTTGGAACACTTTGAACGATATTCGGAAAACTGTTCCACTGCCTCCCCCAACCAATGTTGAATGGGTTATCGTCATCAGCAATCTTTGCCAGTTCTCCCAACATTGATTGATGTGGGTTGGGGAAGGGCAAGTTGAAGTGGAAGGTTGAGTGATAACAAGAGCTTGTAGGCTCCCAACTCTGGCCCGGAAATTGTAGTGAGTGTTCCAACTATTTTTTGCAAGATTGTAGAGATAATATTTACCTGTCAAATATGCACCAGAGCATGTTGCAAATTTAACATGTACAAAAAATGACGTCAAAAGAGTTCTAAATAATTCTTTGTGACTTTCGAAAGGGGAACGCCTTAATATATTTCAAAAACAAATTCTACATTTTGTCACCACCGCACCGAAGAACGACGGTGGCCAAGTCTCATTCAAATTTATCACAGGAAAACCACTAGAGCATCACTATAACCATAAAACTTCAGGTTGTTTTACGAAAGGTTCATTCAAAGGACTATTGAAACTAGGCACTGCAGTTTTAAGTTAAAACAACCTGCACCGATGTTGCACATACCATCATACACATTTAAAGAGTACATTTGAATGCACTTGCTTCGTGTAAAAATATGCACGCACCTGTAGTGTTAAATATGCATGTAACATTCCACCTGCTAGTATACCGATTAAAAGAAACTATGTTTATATGTCTGTCTTGAAAACGCTTACATGACCGCTCGTTTTCCTTCCACCGAGAATTCATGCATTTGTAACTTACAGCATTGATTCTTGTAAAAGTCTGTTTACTGGTATGCTTGATAAAGCAAATCCAACGCCTTCAGAGACTTCAAAACGCATCAGCACGACTTGTATCGCGTAGTAAACGTCGTTTCCACATAAAACTTGTTCTCTTCCAGCTGCATTGGCTGCTGGTCCGCCAACGTATCCAGTATAAGATAGTGCTGCTGCATGGTCTTAAAATGGCTGCATGACCTCGGCTCACTTTAACAACTTGTCAAACGGTATGTGCCCGTTCATTAATAGTTGTGAATGTCAGAACGTTTTGTAAAATAGCCGCCGATAAAATATTTGTACACAAATACAAAAAAGCAAGTTTATATGTATCAGCTATTAAGATGCTGAACTTGACAAATAAAGGCAAGATGCAATAAGATGCTGTCATTTACAGTACAATATAATCAGCGTCACATGCTAATGGTCATGTTCTACTACCAATACCTGGTGGTCTATGCTTGTTTTTCAACTTTCGTCGTTCTCCCTATCCTGTTTATTATATTGCCAAAATTTAAACCTTTTCTTGCTTTGATAACCTTCTAATGTCCTGTGCTGTAATAGATGTCGTGAAGAGCCATTGATTATACGTATGCTTTGATATGATAGTGATAAATATTGTAGAATGTTAAACATTTATTATTACCTGTTTTTATCTGTGATTAGTTGAGACTACCGTGGGCGAACAATCATATTAGGACGAGCTAGCATGTTTTCGCATACATGTTAAAACAGGATGATAGTCAGGCCTAGAACTACATACAGGTGCGTCAGAAAAAGTAACAACCAAATAGGATTTTTTACTTAAGAAACAGATTAACGGAATTTAAACAAATTAATTCCTGTGTTAGATATCTGTTTAATCAGCTTTCACATAATTTAAATTTTTAAATCGATCAAGCCATTCAAAGTTAACAGTTATTTTTGTGAAGTATCCATTTTCTGCCCCGAAAAGTTGCATGCACCCGGGCTGTAACACATGATACTCATTACTACACAGCGTGAGGGCTTCAACAATAAGTAACTGGGTGCATTTCTTCTTCGGCGCCGTATTCAAATGCTATGCAAGACATGTGTTGAATAATAATGTAGAATACTGAATTGAAAATTAACAGGATATATTTAAAATGGAAAATTTTTAATGCCTATCGATTATCCACCCTATTATTTTGGAAGTTTACTACGTGGAAATCAGCAAGTTGACAATAATGCTGCAAAGTGTTGCTTCAAGTGCCAAAAATGATTTCATTCAATTTAGTTGGATTCTGGTTTTCCACATTTGACAGTCTTACCCATGAAGTAACCAGACATTTGTCATTTTTTTTTTTTTTTTTTTTTTTTTTTTTTTTTTTTTTTTTTTTTTTTGGTTTTTGGGAGGGGGAACCAGGCGATGGAAGCATTTACTTTGGGCCTCACCAAAACACATTTTTGCAAAGGTGAACACGGTAACCTGCCATACTAGAAATTTATTACTTTCCTGATCTCTATTTGGGGCAGAGGGGGGCAAGATTTTGAGAGCGGATCCCGCCCTAACCCCTCCCCCTGTCACCCCTCACCCACAGACTGGTTCCGTCACTGGTTTCCTGATATTTATGCATGTTAATTTAATGGAGATAGGATACAAATCCCCAAGCTGAACGTAACACCAAGTGTACCTTTTTGGTTCCTCTTGCTGTAACTTGTTCGGGGGTTCTTTCACACTTGTACTTTCACTTCTGCAGCTGTCCTTTTGATCGCGTTTATCAATTATTTATGCGTACTTTTTATATTGGAGCTAACACAACAGGGAAGTCATTACACAAAGAAAATATATGAATCGCAGCAGAGGGTTTTTTCATGAAAATCGCTCACATTTGTTTGTACTTTTTTTTTACCACCCTTGTGTGCGCTTGTTTGCAAGCTTGGATTAATCAGTTATCTTCCCGCAGAGAGAAGAAAGAAGAAATGAAGAAGAAAGGAAAGAAAGAAAGAAAGAAGAAAGAAAGAAGGAAGAAAGAAAGAAAGAAAGAAAAAAAAAGAAAAAAAGAAAGAAAAAAAGAAAAAGAAAGATGTACGAGTCATTGCGCCACAAAACTTTGCAAAAATTGTTTTACGGTACAGGATTCGAATAGGTGACCTTCTATTTAACGTTTCGAACAACTCCACGACGAATACAAACATACTGTTATAATCACGAAACTTTCAAAAAATTAATTAATTTGTTTCTTAGAGCTTGTGTGCAAGCGCCTTTTCTCTTTGGACAAAGACAAATAAATTTATGATAACAGTTTATTTTGCTATGGTTGTAGGATTGTAGACTCAGGATACTTTTGTCACATATTACAATCTCGTTTATGAGTTTTTGTTTGTCACAGAGGTATGCTAACCAACCTGATAAATATTAAATATCACTGGAGTAATATAAGTTACCAGTGTTAACACTTTAACAATTAAAACAAAACAAATCAATTAAAAAACATATTTAATTCATTTAAATTGTCCGGTCTTAAAGGTTTTAAATTTCGGTATCACTAGCGTTTTGAAATGCTCAGAAAAGCTTTCATTATGGAAATTACGAAGAAGAAAAAAAAAACCGCACACACAAACCACCACCACCACCAACACCACACCCCAACACACCGTACACCACCATTAAAAAGAAAATGTAAAAATGCATGCGAACCTTTTGGCCGCTTTGAAGCTGAAATGGTGGTGTAGCAGCCCTAGATGTAGTAATCGTGTGGTCCAGTAGATATAACGACCCACTCATGATCTGAAGGTCGTGTGTTCGAGTTCCCATGAGTTCCTCTTGTGCACTTAGGCAAGACATTTTACTTAGTTCCCTCCCCTCCTCTCCCCCGTGCAAAAAATTGAGCTGTTAGAAATATTATCCAATAAAACGTCGCCCTAAGGTAAAGTATGCCTTGAGCATGTGTATCACAGCTGACGTACTCTTGTGGCAGCGAAATACGTGTAAATATAAAGCGCTCTGATATATTGAAAAAGGCGCAGTAATCCATGAAAGTTACCACGTATTGTATACTATAATATTTCCTATCTTCAACTCTATCAATTTAGATTTCTTGTTTATTCTTTTCAAAGTACAATGACAATCAGTTTATATCTTCTTCCCTAGTCTAACATTAACCATTTGGCAAGATATAACACTCAGCGTAATTGAATCGCATTATGCTTTTGTCATGTTTTATTAGCCTTTTTTTGTTTCGCCGATATCAATGTACAATTCATTATATTTCAATTAATTTCGGTTGAACGTACTCTTATAAATCGACAGAATTCTTAAAGAAAATCCAAGGTACTCATATAACTTTACCTGTAATTTATCATGTATACCTTGAGCAATAAAAACGCATCCTTAGCGGTTCACGTCATTATTAATTATAAGTGAAATACCTAGGATTCGTATAAGACGACACACCACTGATTTGGATGATTTCCTGTCCCTATCAATACATGGAATCAAAGAAAATTAAAAAAGAGCTCGGGGATGTTTAGTCTAAAAGACATCGATATCTGGCAGAGAAAGCACCGCCGTGTTTTTTGCCTCCAAACGTGTGATGGAAGCACAAACCTTGTGGTCTAGTGTGAGTTTCTATTATTAACGGATTTCAAAGCATTGATTTGTTATGCAGTTTTGATCGCCTATTTTATGAAACTGCAAGACTCCTAAACACACTTTATATTCTCAAAATTTAAAAAAAAATCCTCTTTTTTTCATTTTTTAAAGAAATTAATCAAATTTGAGAATGAAAAGCTAAAAAAAAAGAAGAAAAATTCTTTTATACAGGAATTGTGCATTAAAGCCAGAAGTTAGATGGAAATTAGACAGTGTTTTTATTGATAAATTAATAGACTGATTTCAATAAAAGAAGAGTTAAATTCTAAAAGGTTGCTTTGTGTGATATTTGTGTGGTTATTTTGTAGATTGCTTACTGCTTTGAAGATTTAGTGTATCGAGAGCACGTGTGGTCCAGTGGAAAAGCTCAGGACTCATGATCACAGACCTTGAGTTCGACCCCCGCCGTGGGCAACGTGTTGTGTCCTTAGGCAAAATACTAAGTCTCAATTGCCTCATCGACCCAAGCGACCATTGGGGAGTTGTTATGGTTGATATTACAATCTAAGTGCTGATAGGGTTGTGTGCTTAGCCAGCTGCCACCTAGATGAAGCGAAATGATTGTGACGATTTCCTGATGGCAGCGTAATAACAATTGGCAATCATCGCATTGGGACTTTATGTGTAATGCGCTATATAAGAATGGATGTATTGTTATTATTGTTTTCCTATTAATACAATTTTACCCCTAAAATTATTTCAAACGCAAAGTTCAAATGGAGAACTTTGGATTTAGCTCTTTTTGGGAAAACACCTTATTCTTATCGTGCTAATAAAATTATGTTTTTAAGTGCATGAGGCTAAAGCATGTTACTATTCTATCTAAAAAGGTAGCCAAATCGTTGGCAATACTTTTCAAGTATTTTTTGTATCGTTAGAACGTCGAAACCGTAGAAATTTTTGTGAATGATTTTACACAGGACAGCTATTGGAGTTAGCGCCTTTTGCAATTAAACACTTTAAGTGGTGTAGGACTCTGAAATTCACAATTGATTACAGTAATGTGATCAGTTAATAGTTATTCTTAAAATAGTTAATTTTTACTTGATAAAAAATCATTACCAAAGATATAAAACGAAATATATTTTAACATCTGTTAACTTCGATCGATTGAGATTTCAAATCTACAATTTTTTGAAGTACCTAATAATGCTGACCCAAATTAGTATAAATGTTATTTTAAGTGAATATTTTCAGTGTACGGCCCTTCCTACATACAAACACACAACTATTAGTTGCATTGTTATGGCTTTGGAGCATAAATTACATTCTTGACTTTCTAGCACACGCTGAGGCAAAACATGCTGGGAGACCTATGTTCTTACCAGGCGTACATTATGGAATTACAATCCTGTAAAATTGACATTGTGGGGATTTTTACTTGTGGGAAGATCCTCAAAGCTGACAGGATTGGTAGGACATAGCGGTGGAATGGTCTTGCTGCAAGCATACAGTTTTTTTTTTTTTTTTTTTTCTTGCATGTATGTATGAGATGTATGAGAGTGGATGTATGAGAGTGGCGTGGTCTAGCGGTTAGAGAGCTTGCCTTTGGACCCAATGGTCCCCGGTTCAAATCTCAGTGGTGCCTACTTGCTGGATTTATTCTAGGTACTCAATTCTGGATTTAATTTGTAGAGGAGCTATTGATTAAAATCAGAATTGCCACTCTCCTCATGGTTCATTTGATATGGGCAGATGAACCATGAAAGCTCTCACTGTACCCATTGTGTGTGTCTCGTCAATGTTTGGATGTAGCAACAGGGCGCTGATTAAGCTGCTGCCATTTGTAAAGTTGCTTTGTCTCTGTCTAAAATATGTTAATTAAATAATGTTAAGCGCTGTGATACTTGGTTTATCCTTGTAAGAGCGCTATATAAAATGCCTGCATAGAATAGAATTGTTATGGCTTTGGAGCATAAATTACATTCTTGACTTTCTAGCACACGCTGAGGCAAAACATGCTGGGAGACCTATGTTCTTACCAGGCGTACATTATGGAATTACAATTGACATTGTGGGGATTTTTACTTGTGGGAAGATCCTCAAAGCTGACAGGATTGGTAGGACATAGCGGTGGAATGGTCTTGCTGCAAGCATACAGTAAGCATGTTTAGATGATATAAACGAAAGGGGTGTGCTTGCATCGTACGAATTTATTGGACAAAAGAATTACACATTTTGTGTCAAGTATACATATCACGTATAGCATCTAAACTTCGCTAACACTCGTGTGCGCACGTACACAAGTACACAAACACACACATACACAATGAACGGTACATTTATATAATGTAGAACTTATGATTTATGTACTGTTTCTTAGTCATTTCACCGAATATTTGGAAGCAATTGAGCACACGTGCGATACGAGCCAGCTAACATTTCCCAATCTCGTATGGGTATGTCGTACTGCTTCGTATAGAATATACATTGGCTAGTTATGGGCACAAAGTAGATACATTTGGTATTCGGATAGTCAGCGTATGTAGCTATACCCCGAAACAATTTACAATTCAGCCTTTAATGTCTGTAACAGGTTCTTGATGTAAGATGCGGAGCACATGTTAAGTGAACAACCTTAAAGGCCGGTATAACAAGATTGTTCGTTGTCAGTTCGTCAACTAAATCTTGATCCTTTCTAATGTACATCGATTACAATATGCCGTTCAAGATGAAAAGAACATGACAGATAGTATTCCGAAGAAATATCAAGAACATTTCAGTTTTTATTCTCCCCCAAGGGCACACGGGGAAGGTTTTAACATAAAGTGGAGTGTCGATGTCACAGAAACTGTAAGGTTCAGAATGTGGATCAATTTTCTTGTTCTCATTCTTCCTCTGTACAAGCTTTCAATTTAGGTTCCACTTAAACTGCATTTTGTCCTTTTGATGAAGCTTAATATTTGATACAGATACACAGAGATAACAGATAGAATGGTTTGCAAGATATTGGGCAATCTAGGAAGAGGTTGCTCATTCCTATTAAAGCTTACGGTAACATTTCTGGAATGTGGAATACGAGTCTTTAAAGGAAAAAAATCAAGGAAGGCGAAAAATGTACATAACATATTTTCATATAAGATTCAATTTAATGCGAATTTTTGTCAGGATGGTTTACTTTAGAAATAACAAAAATGGAAACACCAAACAGTTTAAACTTTGAATGTCAAGCGATAAGTGTTTTGTTCAAAAAGTTCATTTTTTTAGAACACGGTTTGCATTGAAGCATTCCATTAATTCGTATTTATTTCAAATATAACCAAGGCAATTTCCTAATTGTTTTGTGAAATAAAATTGACGCAATTTCATTTTAATCATGTATAGCACTGATTAAGACAAGCAAAGTCTGAATAGTATACAAACATTGAATGCCTAAGAGTGTGGTAGTAAAAAAATATTAGATCAAAATTTGCCTTTTTTATTTCACGAGGCGAAGCCGAGTGAAAGTGAACAGTAAAATTTGACCGAATTATATATTTTTACTATAGCACGAATAAAGGCAGTAAATATTTGATTTATATCATATCAACTGGTTTCTTTTCATGCCATGTAATTTTACTGTCACGTGGATTAAATCGATGTTATCATGAAATAATAATAAAGCAAAGAACTTAGACGGTAAGGATGAAAAAGATGGAAATGTCAATAAAAGATTAAAGGAGATCATCACGCTACGCTTTGCTTATTGTTTTCGCTGGGTTAATGGGAGCAGCCATGTTGCCAACAAATAAAGCAGGTGCGTGGTGGAATGTAAGAATTTTAGCGGATTATAAAGTGTGTCTCACAAAATGTCACGGTATTCAAAGTTTTTAAAAAGTGGGACTAAATGTCAACCGAAACACTATTCAGCATGTAATGCTCGAGTAGAGCCATTCATATTAGAGTCCCTGAATCCGCCATGCACCCAATCCTATTGAATTTCCCCGTAAAATCAAATGAGACCTTCAATGAGTACCTCGGAATGACACTATTTTGCTATCTGGCCAGCTGAACAGTGATACAGGTGGGGCTTCAATTGGTTCTAATTTTCATTAGGATACTGTGATAAAATCTTTACATCCGAAATAAGGAGGCCTACTCGTTATTTGTATTGCGGTTAATCTGTGAAGTTGTTGTTTTTTATTATAATCACTGCAGATATGAGTCGATTCAAAGGCATACAAAGCTACATGTTAAATACTGAAAAGTAAATTATTTTGTTTTGACAATCATCATGAGACAAATTATGGCCGCGAGATGGCCGAACGTCACTATGGCCGTGAAATTATCGGCAACATCGATGCGCCCATCAGTTCCCGATTTCTTTTTTGTCTTCTAATTAGCTAATTAATTTATTGTAATATCATCAATCTTGAGAATCGTTTCAACATAATTTATCACATATGTAAACTAAGAATTAGCGTGTTATGTCCCTTTAAATAATTGAAGGATTGGATGCAAAACAGTGTTAACCCATACAAAGCACATGTTACTGTTTTTGAGGTTAATGATTCCCCCCCCCCAAATAGATGAAAACTCTTATTAGTAAAGTATATAAGCATAAAATGTGTGAGTTCTTTAACAGTTTCTGTGTTGTGTTGGATCATTTTAAATGCAGGTACTTGTAAATATGAGGGTTAGTACTTAATTGCTCATTGGATTGCACACTAATATTTTAATAATTCGAGATTAAGATACTGCGTGCACATTCATGGGGAATATTGATGCAGAACCAGAATCAGAACACATCTAAATTTTCGATGTTATACATTATATTGATAAGTACAATAACTGATTTTTGTCAACCAATAAAACACTAAAACATTATTTTTAGATACAAATAATTCCAAACCAGTAAGAAGCTGGTTAGAACATTTAGTAAAAGTTAGTACTTTTACCCCTTGAATTCATGTTTTAAAGTGCTGAGGCTCTTTTCTTAGTGTCAAAGCAGCAACGTCGCAGCTCTTTTGTTTGATGTGCATAATTAGAACACTGCAAAGTGGTTGCATTCTGGAAATTATATGTCCCAAAAACATCGTATATGAAAGGTATAGGAGAAACCCACGGTACCCTTTTTAGATAGATATTGATGTACATTTAGACGCCACTCTTTTTTAACAGGTGTACCGTACAAAAACATTTTTCCTACTATAACTATAATTTTCCGACTATAGAAAATCAAATTTGGAAAATTGTGTATTTATCGATCGTAAAAAAAATGGCACATTCTTGGAATCAATGCATTTCGAAAACCAATCAAGTTGGAACTAATATTCCCCTCTATTTGCGATCCACTTGAAATCTCAAACACGCTTAATAATGTTCAAAATTTCCTGCGAAAAATGTCTAAAAACAAGCAATGTCTAAAACGAAGCAATTTAGGGGTTTATCCACACATATTTAGTAAAATATTAAAGTGGAGTAACCTTACGCTTTTTAGGGGAGGATTTACTCATATTTGATTAAGAATTTACCCCGCGTAATATGGTACTCCCCTGATTTATTCCTTATGTTTACAGCGTACGGTCTCTACTTCTTGATCATGTTGACTAAAAACAACACGTATTTCATATATAAGTCTATCACACAAGGAAGCATATCTCTAAGTACTAAAGAAGTCGGAAGTACCGATTGCTATTCAAACATACATTAGCACGTATTCATCACTTTCAACTCCCAAATGGTTCCGATTACACCCATTTAGATGAGTAAAGTTGATGCAACATTCTTTGTAAATTATTAATAGCACTTTTGAATCAGTTACTAACGCTTTCAGACACTGAAAACGAAAGAAAACCGTTGCATGATAAATTTCCGTTTTGTTATTGAGGTGCGCAGGAAGTATGCGCTTCGTCCAAATGTAAAGAGCTTTCTTGTCAGGATATCACGTAACAATTTATATAGTTAAAAAAACCATTTTAGAACAACATTTACTATTTTAATCGACAACACATTAAAAACGTAAATGAGCTTAATACCATTAAGCTCATTTACCTTTTTATTCATTAATAATAGATATAGAAGTGCTTAAAGGAAACAATAGATGACACTATAATACATGTTAATCTTAAAACCATAACTACAGTAATTACACTGTGCTTGAAAACGATTGAACACTAAGTCCAAATCTTTCAAGTTAGGTCTTGAACATAACTTTTTTCCCTTCTTCTACTTCGTTATTTAAGAAACTTTCGTGAGCACCCCTCAAATGGACTGATACACATCGGAACCGTATCCCATGGTGTAATTTTGCACTACCAATCGGGCTTTAAAGAACCAATTAAAGGTTACTTTTTGTATCTTTTTTTAACTTAAGACTTTGATTCGTAGGTGGGGTCCTGTTACCCTAACCCTGACGGTCGGTTTCTTACCGGGAAGGAACTGAAGGAGTGAGGAAGAGGGGAAAGAGAAAAGTCGCAAATTCGGGTGGGGTTCGAACCCAGGGCCCTTCGGGCCCCAGCCCCATGACCCGGGATTAGCACGCTACGGGCGGTGTCGCTGGCCCGGCAAGCGATTTTTCGTGCCCTATATGAGTCTTGGTTTGATGACTTCATCGCTCCTTTCTTTTCTGGACTTTCAATTAACACAGTGAGTTTGGTGAGCTTTAGCTGTGCTAAGGGTTAAAGTCTTTCAATCTTGAGTCCACTGTGATCACTTCAAGCAAACGACATTTTTGTTGGTTTGTATTGACCCATAGAGTACCACTTTATGTATTAAAACAGGTAAGCAGGATACCAAAGGTAGGTATTAGACTTAGATATTTCTCACATTTCACTTTCGTTGTTGTTTCTCGTCACCCTTGTATTGTAATTAAATTTCTATTGGTTTCTTTTCAGTCAAAAACAGTCGAATATTCCTAACAAAAGTCAACCACAAGAATACTAAGAGATCTACACGATGCGTTCACCTCTTATTATGTCCCGTATCAACACTCTTTATCTAGGATTCTTTCCTTGCGGGTGACTCTAGTGGTTTTAAATCTTTGATAGCTTTTATAGCTTTTAAGAAAACTAAACGTAGCACTGATATGAAATACATTTATATATGGTTGAATAGATTACAGGATAGGTAGATAATATCAAGCTGAAATAAGTTCATCACACTAATATCATAAATAAATTTCCACCTACTGTGTACGTTTTGGAAGAGACTACTGTCTTTCTCCAAATTTACTTTCGACTAACAATAAACGGGTAAAACTGTCATGATAAATACTATAGAATGTACTTTTTTATATCAAAAATATCTTACCTCTGAGGTCTGACATAACTTTGCCTATTGATAATGGTAAAATAAGTTTTACTTGACAATAGAACCGTATAATTGTTGCGGCATATAGTAAAAGCACGGAAGGACAATTCAATGTCGAAGAAGGCATGACCAATACAATTTCAAATGCAGTTGATACAACTAATTTTAGTTTTATAGTTTTGAGTGATGTCTAAACTACATGAAACTATAACAAAATTGCACAATTTTGTTCATTATTAATTAGTTTTAATAAAAAGAAAATCAGTGTGCTGAAAATTTGATAAATTTCACAAAGAAGTATGCAAAGAGGTCGAAATTTGAATGTCTTATATTTATATCAAGACAGTATCAATTCAACAATTAACCCTAGCACAGCTAAAGCTCACCAAAACTCACTGTGTTAATTGATAAAAAAAATGCACTAAGTCCAGAAAGTAGCGATGACGTCATCAAACCAAGACTCATATGGGCACGAAATCGCCAGCGACACCGCCGTATCGTGCTATCCCAGGTCATGTGGCTTCGAATTTCCACCCAACTTTGCGACTTTTCTTGTCCCCTCTTCCCTCACTCCCTCAGTTCCTCCCGGGATGGTAGAAACCGACGTCAGGGTTAAGGTTAATGTCTAAATGTTATCCGTGTAGGCACAAACGAACAAACACTTAACTTAATACAAAGCGTTTTTGCACAATCCAACTTTGGTAAGGCGCGTATTATCAATGCAATTCCCGTTTTTATTTTTCCATAAAATCCTTGTACGTCCGTATCATTTTCAGCTTTTTTTTTGTTTGTAATGCTAATGAACATCCTCATCATCCTTCGGCTGCTGAGCAGGCGATTACCAAGATTTGCCTCTGCCATCTACTTTGGCAAGTGTGGCTATCGGCTCAGCTTGTATCAATCCTTTATCATACCCTATGCACACGTTTGATGTAGGCCTAAATAAGAGGTGCGGACGTCCTAGGTCTCCTTTTGGCCAGAGGTGGTATGTAGAGAGCGTATCCTCTAGCAGCTCTTCCTCTGGCAGACGAAGCATGTGGTCCAGAAACTCCAGCTGCGATTGTCCTACAAGGTGGATAAGAGGCTCAGTGTTGGTCATGAATAAAGTGGTGTTTTGAAGACACGGTCTTTCCCGTTTTTGTTTATGGTTCCAGCATAATCCTATAGCAAAAGGTAGCAAAGGCGTTGATTTTGGCTTTCCATGTCTTTGTGATAGCACCCAGGTTCACAGCCATATAGTAGGATTGTCACACAGGTTGTGTTGAATAACTTTGACTTTGCAGAGATGATAATTGGCGCGCTTTTCCACAGACTTTCTAGCTTCCAGAAGGCACTACATGCTAATGTTTTGCGTCTTTTTAGGTCGCTTGCAAGCAGATATGCCATTTTTTTTGGAGCCAAGATATTTGAAATCTGTCCCTGGTTTATGGATTCACCATAACTTTAAGTTTGGGATGAGGATGGACAATTTGCAGTCATGTACTCCGTCTTGGATATGCTTATTATAGGCCGAGATTTTCTGCTGCCGCTGCAGTGGTTGTCAGCTGTGTCTGTGGCCCTCGAAGAGTGGATTCCAGCAGGCAATATTCATCAGCAAAATCCAAGTCATTCAATACTTTGGCTGGTATCGTTTGGAGCGGCGAGGGTGTGATACAATTCCAGAGTCCACGTCTGATGTGGCCTTCTTCAGTAGCACGTCATAATATGTATGAAAATGAATGGAGCCTAAAACATCACCCCGAAGAACTCCGGTGGTGACTTCGACAGGATCTGAAATGTTTCCGTCAACCATTACTGCACTTTTAAGAGTGTTGTAATAGACGCACTTGCGGCATTCACTACTGCTTCCCGGTATTTTCCATAATGCCTCATCATCAGCAAACATAACCTTCTTGATGGAGCACAGGCCATTTTTAAGTCTATAAAGGTGACTATAAGAAGAAGCTGGTATCTTGGAAACCTTCCATGATTCTTCTGAGGATATGGATCTGCGGGGCACAACTTCTCCAGAACGGAATCCAGCCTGGTTGCTTCTTAAGATGGTCCACATGATCTCTGATTTTGTTTAGAAGGATCTTGTTGTAACCTGCTGTATTGACAGAAAGATTTCCTCTGGTATAGTTGGTTCATCGACTAAGGCTCCTTCTTGGGTAGAGACACTGACACTAGTGGTCCATTGGCTGGGTAAGTGAGAGTGGTTTATACTTCTTCAGTACACAAGCCATGAACTAACTTAGCCATTGCATCACCACCATTCTGGAGTGCTTCAGATGTATTGCACTGTCAAGTCCGACGGCCCTATTGTTCTTCATTTGGCCTATGCTAGAGCGTCTCCACTCGTAGTGTTGGTGGAATTGGTTTCAATGGGCAGATCTTGAGAAGACGGTGGAGGCAGTTCAGATAAGTAGTGACCCCTGCTGTTGTTGAGCAAGGAACTGTAAATATTTCCTTCCATTCTAGGCACGTAGGAGGGGCCCTTCTACTTCACATACTTGTTGGGGATGCCATGTTTTTTTTTGTTGACCTTGACACTGGTTTTCTTGTCTTACCAGATAGATTATGGATGATTTTCCATGTGTGTTATAATCACCCTTTGAGTCAGCCAGTTTAAATCTTCCATTTGTTTTTAGAGCATGGCTGCCTCATCTGACTTATAACTCTCATTCAAGCTGGAGTAAGAAAGCCTTTTCCAAAGTTCTCTGGACTGCTTTAGACCTTGAAACCAATATCTTCTTTTGGCTTCACCCTCTCTGACTTCAGATGGATAGTATTGTCAGTTACCCGCTCGGCATGCCACTGGTCTGCGTTTTTAAACCAACAACTTCTCAGCTACCTCTGCGACAGCATGTTCAAATTGTTGGTACCTCTGTGTGATTGGTGCTGATGTAATCTGTACCAACTGGAGGGCTTCAAAATCTATTTGTACAATTCCACCTGGAAAATAGTTCTCTTGGTGGATTATCTTGCATTTTCTTCCAGTCGAACTTTGGTCTTGTGAGAGGTTTCCCTTGGTAGTTCTTAGCCTGCAACGAGCAAATGCTGACAAAATCCGGTGGTCGGGTCAGTTCTACTGAGTTGTAGGCCCCGCAGTTCCTCAAAGAGTTAGACCACTTGCTGTTTATTAAGAAGATGTGTCCAGCTGGTGCTTTGCCCCCGCTGGATGCACCCATGTCCACTGACGCTGCTTCGGTGTGAAATTTTTTCATCTGTGCTGGACGAAGTTTATGTTCTTCACACAAACTCGACCAGTCATCTCCACCATTGTTTGTTGTTGTAATCATGAAACAGTGACCACTGACACGGAGATTTTGAAATAATTTTCATTCCTCTGGGAGATATATGAAACAATCATATAGTAATTTACACTATAAAAGTTTGGGTCATTAAATAACGCTAACGAGTATCCGATGTGGTGTAACATCCGTATTTTTAGCTGTTACGGATCTACCACTAAAAGCATTTGATATTTATCACTTTTTAAACAATTTTTCTTGCACTATATTTTTTTTGTATAAACAGCTTTTTATCACTTCACAGATTCACCCAGTGATCAAATTTGACTTCTTTTTAACTTTTTCAACTGCATTAAGTTTGGTTTAAGTTGTATGCAATTCCGTAACGCCCGTTACGGTGAAATTACCCAGAATAGCTTTTCCTCGTTCAGTTAACCCCATCATATTTCGAGGGGAGGTTTCGATATAGCATAATGCGAACCGTTTCCCTCTTCCATAGCGCAACCCCCTTTTCAGGGGTTAAATATTTAAATATTTCTGCGCAAGCATGATGATTGTTTACGTGTAAATCTGTTTCACACTTTTCCAATTATGTTCTTCAAACGAGTTTTTCTCTGCGATTCATTTTCATTTATATAATGGCAACGGTATTTGTTTCCATGCGATCAATTAATTAACACTGCTTTCGTTCAGTTCAAGAAAGCTTTTGGACCAACAATATTGAATTTACAAATCGTGTCGTGGTAACTTCCTGGTTTGTACGATGCCGAGTAGAAGCACTTGATAGAAAAGCTTTCTTGTCGTAGTAACGTAGGATCGTTCACATCTTCGTCACACCAATTGAAAAACACCACTTAAGATGTAACTCCTGGCTATGCAAGATCGACATAGCTTAATGGAGGTAAATGAGGTTAATGGATCATACCAGATGTGCTTGAAGGAAACAATGGTTGACACCGTACTACACTATAATTTGAGGCTTTAAACTTATGCAACAACCCCTTTGTAAAACAAAAATATTGACATAAAACGTTCGTTAATGTTTCTGCCTTTTATAGGATGCTTAGGCAAGCTTAGAACAAGTGTTAACTGTATGTTTAAGTCTTATCTGTGAGACTGTTTGGATCACAACCTCTTTTTAATCATTAGTGCCGAGTGGTTATTCTATATAAGAGCTAAACACCTGGCTAGTGGGTTTGTATCGCTATCGTAGATCAATATCTCACGGGCACATTTTCTGAACAACTTCCGAAAAGAAGACTAGACATCCAAGTATATTTATCAGTATTTCATCGTTGTTACATTATAATCTAATTTGTATCTGTTACTTCCTTTTCGGAGAAGTATACCATGTTCTCAAAAGCAATGAAAACGGGAACACCAACTGACCTAGATGATGCATTTTTCCTACAATGTTTTTGTGTCTACATATTGATTACCCAACAACACACTCACGGTTAAAAATACTGCTTTTAAGAATCTTCTGTAGAGCGCTCTTTGAATGTTTGTATTGGAAATCAGAGCAAATACCGACGGCGATGGAAATAAAAACTATTCGATTTATGCCACTTCACATACCCCTGGGAAGGGAATTATAATTTTGGAGTCGTTATGTGGTATATAAAACACTTTGAGATGAAATGTGTTGCTTTATCTGTTAATGCTGGGTTAAGAATCTTTTGTTTTTCTTTGTACCAGATCTACTATAAATCAAACAGAAAGTTTTTATAATTGAATCAGTACAAACAAACAGGAATACACTCACACAGACACACTCATGCGAACAACCACACTCCGACACACTGCATACATGTATAAAGACATTCTAACAAATACCAGCACATCAGCAGAGTCATTCATAAACCACAAGCAAACGTACACAAACAGATATCCCAACCCATTTTCAAATCCAACCCCATGAACCCACACCAAAAAATAGCAGAGACACGATTACATGTAGACACCGGCACACCAACACATAAATACACACACGCGCGCTCGCGCGAGAGAGAGAGAACCCCCACGCACGCACACACACACACACACAGACACACACACACAAACACACACACACACCAGTACGCCAACAGGCACAATCTGCCCATTATTGTTTCGAGATTGATTTGTTTTCCCTAAAGACAATTTCTTCTCAAAAAGCAAAACACACAAACAAATCACGAAAACTACGTGCTACTTTGGAAATAACCTCATCATACTAAACGAGAGCTATTTAGGTTTATGGCATGCTTCGGGCATCCGGAAGCCCAACTTACTGCTTCTGATTACAATAATAGAGGAAAGGTATTTAAACCAATATCGCAATATTGCAAACAAGAGTATCAATTTTTCTGTGGCTTATAGAGCACTTCAAAGAAACCTATTGCCTCTCGTTGACCCATTTAATGTCACCAACCTACAATCTTGGAAAAAAAATGTTGGAACACTTTGAATGATTCTCGGAAAACTGCCCCCCCCCGTCTCCCCCAGCAATGTTGATGGGGTATCGTCATAAGCAGTCTTGCCAATTCTCCCAACATTGATTGATGGGGGTTGGGGAAGGGCAAGTTGAAGTGGAAGGTTGAGTGATAACAAGAGCTTGTAGGCTCCCAACTCTGGCCCGGGTGAGCAATGTAGGAAATTGTAGTGAGTGTTCCAACTAATTTTTTGCAAGATTGTAGAGATAATATTTACCTGTCAAATATGCACCAGAGCATGTTGCAAATTTAACATGTACAAAAAAATGACGACAAAAGAGTTCTAAATAATTCTTTGTGACTTTCGAAAGGGGAACGCCTTAATATATTTCAAAAACAAATTCTACATTATGTCACCACCGCACCGAAGAACGACGGTGGCCAAGTCTCATTCAAATTTATCACAGGAAAACCACTAGAGCATCACTATAACCATAAAACGTCAGGTTGTTTTACGAAAGGTACATTCAAAAGACTATCGAAACTAGGCACTGCAGTTTTAAGTTAAAAAAACCTGCACCGATGTTGCACATACCATCATACACATTTAAAGAGTACATTTGAAGGCACTTGCTTCGTGTAAAAATATGCACTCACCTGTAGTGTTAAATATACATGTAACATTCCACCTGCTAGTATACCGATTAAAAGAAACTATGTATATGTCTTTCTTGAAAACGCTTACTTGACCGCTCGTTTATCCGTCCACCGAGAATTCATGCATTTGTAACTTACAGCATTGATTCTTGTAATAGTCTGTTTACTGGTATGCTTGATAAAGCAAATCCAACGCCTTCAGCGACTTCAAAACGCATCAGCACGACTTGTATCGGGTAGTAAACGTCGTTTCCGCATAAAACCTGTTCTCTTCCATCTGCATTGGCTGCTGGTCCGCCCACGTATCCAGTATAAGATATTGCTGCTGGTCTCCAAATGGCTGCATGACCTCGGCTCACTTTAACAACTTGTCAAACGTTATGTGCCCTTTCATTAATAGTTGTGAATGTCAGAACGTTTTGTAAAATAGCCGCCGATAAAATATTTGTACAAAAATACCCAAAAAAAATAAAGTTTATATGTATCAGCTATTAAGATGCTGAACTTGCAAGATGCAATGAAATGCTGTTATTTACAGTACAATATAATCAGCGTCACACGCTAATGGCCATGTTCTACTACCAATACCTGGTGGTCTATGCTTGTCTTTCAACTTTCGTCGTAATCGCTATCCTGTTTATTGCCAAAATTTAAACCTTTTCTGGCTTTGATAACCTTCTAATGTCCTGTGCTGTAATAGATGTCGAGAAGAGCCATTGATTATACGTATGCTTTGATATGATAGTGATAAATATTGCAGATTGTTAAACATTTATTATTGCGTGTTTTATCTTTGATTAGTTGAGACTACCGTGGGCGAACAATCATATTAGGACAAGCTAGCATGTTTCGGCATAAATGTGCCACATCTTTACATGTTAAAACAGGATGGTAGTCGGGCATAGAAACTAGTGCGCTGTGTTAATTAGCAAGCTTGGATTAATCAGTTATCTTCCCGACAGAGAGAGAGAGAGAGAGAAAGAAAGAAAGAAAGAAAGAAAGAAAGAAAGAAAGAAAGAAAGAAAGAAAGAAAGAAAGAAAGAAAGAAAGAAAGAAAGAAAGAAAGAAAGAAAGAGAAAGAAAGATGTACGAGAGGTCATTGCGTACAAGCTCTGCAAAAATTTGTTACGGACAGGATTCGAATAGGTGACCTTCTACGTATGTTCGAACAAAGTAAACAAATACAAATTATATTGGTTTAAGCAAGAAACTACAATGTTCTCTTAGTTAAAAAAATTGAATTAATTTGTTATCTTCGAGCTTGTGTGCAATCGCCTCTTTCTCCCTGGAACAATTCATTTATGATAACAGTTACTTAAATTTTGCTACGATAATTAGGATATGTAAGATTCGTGATACTTTGCACATATTACAATCTCATTTATGAGTTTTGCTCTGTTTTCGATATAATTCTAAACTGATAAATATTCAGATATCAGTCGATTGAAGGAAGTTAACATCGTCAACACTTTAAATTAAAAACAAAACAAAATCATTGTTTTTAAATCTTGACACATTTTAAAATATATTGCTCCGGTCTTTAAATGTTTTAAATTTCAGTATCACATTATCGTTTTGAAATACTCAGAACAGCTTTAATTCTGGAAAATGAAAGACAAAACAAAACAAACACACACACACACAACCCCTACCACCTCAACAACAACGTTCAACACCATCGCCACCATAACAATAACAATAACAACAACAACAACAAAAGTACATTATCAAATAATGCATGCGAGCCTTTTGGCCGCTTTGAAGCTGAAATGGTGGTGCAACAGCCCCGAGTGTATCGTGTGGTTCAGTAGATATAAACGACCCACTCATGATCTGAAGGTCGTGTTTTCGAGTTCCAGTTTGAAGCTGAAATGATGGAGTAGCAGCCCCGAGTGTATCGTGTGGTTCAGTATATATAAACGACCCACTCGTGATCTGAAGGTCGTGTTTTCGAGTTCCAGTTTGAAGCTGAAATGGTGGTGTAGCAGCCCCGAGTGTATCGTGTGGTTCAGTAGATATAAACGACCCACTCATGATCTGAAGGTCGTGTGTTCGAGTTCCCCTGAGTTCCTCTTGTGCAAGACAGTTTACTTAGCCCCCCTGCGAAATTAGAGTTGTTAGAAATATTATCCAATAAAAAACGTCGCCCTAAGGTATGAGTATGCCTTGAGTATGTGTATCGCAGCTGACGTACTCTAGTGGCAGCGAAATACGTGTAAATATAAAGCGCTGTGATATATTGAAAAGGGCGCTATATAAATGCCAACATTTATTTAGTAATCCATGAAAATTGCCACGTACTGTATACTATAATATTTCATATCTTCAACTCTATCAATTTAGATTTCTTGTTTATTCTTTTTTAAGTACAATGACAATCAGTTTATATCTTCTTCCCTAGTCTAACATTAACCATTTGGCAAGATATAACACCCAGCGTAATTGAATCGAATTATGTTTTTGTCAAGTTTTATTAGCCTTTTTTACTTCGCCGATATCAATGTAAAATCCATTATATTTCAATTAATTTCGGTTGAACGTACTCTCATAAGTCGGCAGAATTCTTAAAGAAAATCAAAAGTACTCTTATAACTTTACCAGTAATTTATCATGTATACCTTGAGCAATAAAAACGCATCCCTAGCATTTCACGTCATTATTAATTATAAGTGAAATACCTCAGATTCGTATAAGACGACACACCACTGATTTGGATGATTTCCTGTCCCTATCAATACATGGAATCAAAGAAAATAAAAAAAAAAACAGCTCGGGGATGTTTAGTCTAAAAGACATCGATATCTGGCAGAGAAAGTACCGCCGTGTTTTTAGCCTCCAAACTTTATGATGGAAGCACAAACCTTGCGGTCTAGTGTGAGTTTCTATTATTAACGGATTTCAAAGCATTGATTTGTTATGCAGTTTTGATCGCCTATGAAACTGCAAGACTTAATGCTCCTAAACACACTGCACTTTTTGCAATATTCTCAGAATTTAAAAAGAAAGTTATCTTTTTTATTTTTTTAAAGAAATTAATCAAATTTGAGAATGAAAAGCTAAAAAAAGAATTCTTTTATACAGGAGTCGTGCATTAAAGCCAAAAGCTAGATGGAAATAAAGTGTTTTTATTGATAAATTAATAGATTGATTTCAATAAATGAGTTAAATTCCAAAAGGTGCTAACTCCAACGATTGCTTTGTGTGATATTTTTGTGGTTAAGTTCAAAATGGAGTACTTTGGATTTAGCTCCTTTTGGGAAATATACAATAATCATACATACCCTGCTATTAAAAATTGTGTTTTTAAGTGCATGGGGCCAAAGCGCGTTACTATTCTATCCAAAAGGTAGACAATCATTGCCAATACTTTTCATGTAACTTTGTTATCTTTAAAATTGGAACTCGTAGGAATTTTTGCGAAGAATTTTTTACACAGGACAGCTATTGGAGTTAGCGCGTTTTGCAATTAAACACTTCAAGTGGTGTAGGACTCTAAAATTCACAATTGATTACTGTTATGTGATTTGCTTATAGAAAAATATCAATTAACAATTATTCTTAAAATAATTAATTTCCCCAACAGGTAGAATTGATTTTTACTAGATAAAAAAAAAATCATTACCAAAGATATAAATATAGCGAAATATATTTTAACATCTGTTTTAAAAACGTTAACTTCGATCGACTGAGATTCAAATTTGAAATCTACTACATTTTTTGAAGTACATAATAATGCTGACCCAAATAGTGTAAATGTTATTTAAATGGATATTTTCAGTGTACTGCCCTTCCTATGTATATTATTCATTTCGAGGTAAGGGTGTCCTTTAACGTATAATCATCTAAACGTAAGTATCTAATACTCGTGCGCGCACGGACACAAGCACACAAAACACCACACACACACACATAGTAATATACACACGTAATGAAACGGTACATTTAAGTAGAACTTCTGGATTTACGCAACTGTTTCTTATCATTTTCACCGAAATTTAGAAGCAATTCTGCATACGTGCGATAGGATGGCCCGCGAACATTTCCCATATCTCATTACGGGTATGTCAAGCTGCTTCGTAGAGAATAGAATTTACATGGCTAGTTATAGGAACAAAGTATATAGAACATTTGGCATTCCGATAGTCAGAGCGTATGCAGCTATACCCCGAAAAAATTATCAATTAAGCCATTGATGTCTGTAAAAGTTCTTGACTGTTTTGTGTTAAGATGCGGAGACACATGTAAGGTGAAACAACCTTAAAGGCGGGATAAAAGATTGTTTCGTTGTCAGTTCTTCAAACTAAATCTTGAGGTCCCTTTCTAATGTCATCGATTACAAATATGCCGTTTCAAGATGAAAGAACATGACAGATAGTATTCCGAAGAAACTATCAAGAAAACATTTCGTTTTATTCTCACCCCAAGGGCACACGAGGAAGATTGTAACATTTGGAGTGTCGATGTCACAGAAATGAAGGTGCAGAATGTGGGGGTCAATTTTCTTGGTCTCATTTCCTCGTACAAGCTTTCAATTTGGTGCCACTGAAACTGCATTATTTGTCCTTTTGATGAAGGCTTAACAGATTTGAAACAGATAGACAGAGATAACAGATAGAACGGTTTGCAGAATATCGGGCCAATCTGGAGAGGTTTGCTCATTCCTGTTAAAGACCGGCAGGTAACATTTCTGGAATGTGCAATACGTTTAAAGGAAAAAAATCAAGGAAGGCAAAAGTTCAATTTCTATTTCGAAAAAATATGCATAATATTATTTTCACTAAGTAAAGTTAATGCAATTGTAGTAAGGATGTTTAGTTCGAAATTAAATTCGAAACGTTTGCTTTCCACCAAACATTGTTATTTTGGAATGTTCAAGGATGTATGCGTTGAACCCTCGTCTCCTGAGGCCATTTTTGGTAAAAAACTCCCCGAAGGGGGGGGGGGGGTGGTTAACCCCCCCTGTGAGTTTCGTGACTGAACACCAGATTCCTGTAAATTTGGACCAAAGGATGATAGCATAGAGTTTCTTATTTCCATTGGTCCCGAAAATAAGTACTAACATCCCCGTTATGACGTTCACCATGACGTCATATGTTGAGGGAAGTTACCGAATAATCCTGAATATAGGGTGGAACAATGATATTTCGCAATTTTACGACTCAAACACCCTATGATAGCGCTATAAAATGATTTCTTTATATAAAACTAGTCATTTCCCATCAAAGTAGAGTCAAAAACGCATCATGAAAAATATTGATTTTCCTAACCTTGTTGGCCGAAAAAAATTGAATTTTTCACTGTCTGTGTGTGTCTATGGAAATGGCAGGACGTTTTGCTGACATGCGAACTGTATGACGTCATTGTGACGTTAATGCTGGCATGTTGGTTACTCATTGTGGTTTATCAAAGGAAAGAGAAGTCCCAAGTATCTATTTGGTACCAAAATCAAGTGGATGTGATGTCTTGTGTTGTGTTAGGCATTGTGTTCGGTGTGGTACGTTTCTTCCGGAGGGGGTGGTTACCACCCCCCCCCTATCGATCACTTTGGGATCACCCTGTATCTTACCTATACCCGGGTAGGATGTTTTTTGGATTATTAAAAGGAGCGGAACATGTCCAATTGACAATTACATTAAATAATTGGCACCAAAAAAGGGGGTGGTTGGGGTTTTAGCAAGGCCGGGGAAAAAAAACCTGAAGGGGGGGGGGGTGGTAACCACCCCCCCCCTTCGGTAGACGAGGGTTAAGGTTTGTTGCAAATATGCAACGAGAGATTTTACATATTCGGGCCATAAAAAATAGAAGAACGTGGTGATTTTTGCCCTGATGTAAAAGCTTTTATATCAAAACTAACCCCATCTGAAAGGATTAAGCTGAGAAAATGTTTCTTTGGTGATCAAAAAATTGAAATTTATCAGTTCGTATAGGAGCAAATACGAAATTCCAGCCTAGTTTTGTATTGAAATAAGCAAATCCGAAATCATCTTTTTTCTGACTTTTAAAGACTTTTCTACAGCCAAATACAAGGTAAGAAAAGAAATCTATGGATTGTCTAGTCACATATGAAATTACGATTATGGCCACAATATTGGGGTGCTCAAAAATCTTCGGTTGCACCCCTTTTTAAAAAGCCCGTTTTTGGGTTTTAGAACACGGTCTGCATTGAAGAATTCCATTAGTTAATATTTGAAAGATGGACCATGGCAATTTCATAATTGTTTTGTGAAATCAACTGGACGCAATTTCATTTTAAACAAGTATAGCACTTATAGGAACAAGCGAAATATGGTAAGGTAAATAGTATATAATATAAAGCAAAGAACTCAGACGGTAACATTAAAGATTAAATATTGAAGATGGGATGCAATTTAAACGTGTTAACCCATATACAAGCACATGTAAGTGATTTTGAGGATTAAGATTTTTCACCCATATGTATAATAAATCAATTAGTAAAGTTATACAAGCATTAAAGTTGTGATGAGTTCTTTAACCACAAAGTTGTAGATTTTGTTGTTCATTTTAAATGGGTACTGTAAATATGAGTGTTAACTGCCACACTAAATTGCAATAATTACAGATTGAGATCCGGTGTACTTGTGTGTAATATTGATGCATAGCCATGATCAAAACACGGTAGAAATCTCCGACGTGTTAAACGTTATTGATTTTTGTCAACAAATAAATACTTAAAACATTTAATTTCGTAACATAAAAATATTCGAAACCAGGAAGAAGTTTGTTAGTTAGAAACATTATGTAAGGGTTAACAATTTATTGAGCCCACCTTGCATCATGTGTTGAGTGCTGAGCTCATTTTAAGTTGGCAATACAACAAAGTCGCAACAGCAACCTGAGTAAACGTCTGCTCTTTTATTTGATGTGCATTAATAATTAGAAACACTGCAAGTTGTTGCATGCCGGGGGGCGGGGAGGGGCCAGTTGGTATTCAAAGGGTGATATGATGCGTGAACATGGACTGCCGAAATGCACCCTAAAACACGTATTTCCACCCGACGAAAAACATACACTAAAAAGTTGTTTTTTTCAGTTTTAACACCATAAAACATGAAAGCAATGCATTGTGCTGATTAATATACCCTCTTATCTGGCTTTGTCATGTTGCTTACTTCAAAATTACAATATTTTTGATTAATTTTGATGCTAGCGACAATCACATTCAGGGTTTCGAAAAAAAACATACCTTTTTCCATATTTTGCTGTTTTTGACACCCTAATCGATGTACGCGCGTACACGCCGGTTGGAAAAACGATACCATTTTTACGCGTTTTCTTGTGCACGCATTTTTCATATCACCTTTGATACAAGTGGCCCCCGGGGTTGCATTGCTGGGACATCATCTGTCCCCAAACTATCGGCTATAACGTTATAGGAGAAATCCACGGTACCCCCTCTTTTGGATCGATATTGTTGTACATTTAGAGGCCACTCTTGTTGTTAACAGAGGTTTATACCATACAAAGCAATCTTTCAACTAACGAGTAATTAATACACATTATTGAAATGCGTTAACGTTTGAAGTATGCACCTCGTTTTTAATTCCATCTTTGTTGCAAGGTTTGTTGTAGCATAAAGGGTTTTTACCTGTTCTATATGATAAAATCAGGTATAAATGCTTACTTCCTTTTTCCTTTTAGGGTAGGTTGTTTCATACCAATGATAATAGAATGGCTTATAATGTTTAAGTGGTACAAGATGCTATTCGTTTAAGTTGAATAAGGAGAACCATGCTTTAACATGCCAAATCTAAATGAAAAACGTTTTAATTTATCCAGTGAACACAGTTTTGATCCAGTTTCATAATTTGAGGTTTTGATGGACCAAAGATGGAAAATAGTGAAATCGTTATATTCGGAACAAAATAAAAATCAACGCTTCTTAATATAATCAGAAAATTAATAAATGAAAACTAGGAGAAGAAAATCCAAATTTGAAAAAGGTGTATTTATCGATCGTCAAACACATTCTTGGGATTAATCATATCGAAATCAATTCACGTGGAACTAATATCCACCTTATTCGCGTACACGCTTGTGATCGCGATTACAGATGTATACGGTGAATTAAAGCAAGACCAAACTAAACAATAAAAACTATTGTAAAAGTTGTTTATGTTTATACGCTTTTACGAAGTTACTTCAACTTTGCTCGCAAAAGTAGGGCAATGTGGCTGTGTGAAACCACTCCGAGTTTTTCTTAAAATGATTTACCCAAAGAGTCAAAATATTTGAAATTTGCAGGATAGCTTAAAAGTGACGAATAAGCTATAGAATTCTGATAGGTATTTTGCAACTGAAAAAAATGATCGAACACACGAAGAAAACGGAAGAAAAGATACGAATCTCTCTCAACCGGGGTTGCAGTTAAGTGTCCCTGCGGACAGTGATGAATAAATATCCGATTTTGCCCTATTAGGCTGCTTTCAGAATGTTAGGATAGCTCTCTGTTTCAGACACAGGCAAATCTTTTTTTTTTTTTAATTTTCTGATTTCAGCAAATCCCCGAAGTGCTTTTTAAATGAGAATACATTGCAAAGAAAGTAATGGTAGTTATCGGATCTTATGAACATATTTAAATCAAGCAATAAGTCATTGCAATTGCTGAGTTTTGAAATAGGCACAAATGGAATTATTCAAAAGTCGGGACACGATTGAGTGGGAATCCCGTGTTACTAGATATTCATATAACCTCTTTTATATGACTTTTCACTCTGAGATCCAGGAGTGCAATGTTTTTGGGGTGTATAATTAATTATAATAGGGCTGTTTGATATTAGAGTGTCTCGGTGCGCATGGCTACAGCACGCATAGCTCTGTAGCCAATGGCGCGTATGTTCAAGGGATTATGTTTTTTTTTGATAAGAGATACTTTTGCAGTGGGAAGTTTCTGGAGTTTTGGAGTTAGCACAGGTACTTTAACAGAAGCATGTTATTGAACTTCATATTTTTTTTCTTAATTTATATGAGTCTTACTAAGATCTTGAACCAAAGGTTAAGAGATGCTTTTTTAATGTCACTGGGACCGAGAATGCCATAGTAAATTGCATGTAGCAGTTTTCACAAAGTACAGTTTGGAAATCCCCAATGCCCAAATCGAGCAGTATCGTTGTCCTACCCCTCCCTGTTAAACAGAACCACGTGTCTCGATCTCACATTTGATCGATTACGCTGTACCAACAGAGATACAGAATGCTTGCCGCTTTGCCGTTTTGTAGTTATAAACGGTAACCGAGATGAATAGTTTTGGTGTCACGTGTCAGGTCCCAGGTCCACGTGTCGGTTAGCGATATCAGTTTGCACTTCGGGGGCGACCGATATGTATAAATCCGACTATGTTAAATCAGGATCTGTACATGACCCTCTTCGCCCAAAGTGCTATTATTTTTTTCGCAAAAGACAAACCGTTCTTATGTTACACATACAAAATTTACCTTTTCCCTAACTTGATTCAAAAAACACCGACTACGATGACGATAATCGGTTGCTTTTTCCATGTTAGGATACGTACTTCATTTTACCTGAATGGGTCCCCGAACAAAATAAAAACCCAATCAATGCCGGACGTCATCAAATCTTTATTTTTCAAAATTGGCTGTTTATTCCCATAATAAAATTCCTTTTTTAGATTCAAACTCCTGTATATTGTTCTTTAATGAATTAATATTCATTGTCCCCGCATGAATTGAAGTACAAGATGGGTCCATAAGTCTACAAACTGAAAACATGTCATACGGCTAATAACCCTTTCCCGTGGACTGAAATGGAGCAAAGGATCCCCTTGTTAGTTTTAGCAGGCTACAGCCCTTGCGCGCGCTGCGGGGTTTATTCGTCTGACTACCAATCGTGAACACGAAAAGCGTAAGTGGAGTCAGATAACTCCCATTAGATTAAATCGATCATAACTCCCAAATGAGTCATTATTTTTAAGTTATAGAACATCTCTGCCATCATTCATCAATCATTGGCGTTCCCCTGATGAGAATGTGTGGTCTTCACATACAAATATTGATGTAAAAAATCTCAATTTATTTTGTGTGGAATGACTGTTTTTAAACCAAATTTTCACCACAGAAATGTTCTGGGTCTTGCCATAACCTTCTCTATTGACGACTGATGAGTTTCACATTCACGACGGACACACACACCAAAGGGATCTGCAGACACAATGTCGATACACAAGACCCGTCCGTTGTGTTTCCACTGAATTAGCTTGAAGCCTCGCTAACTTTCTTCAAGGTACAAATTTGCTAATAGGATTACCTGTGTTTGTAAACAATTGGGGTACCGTGGTCTGTATCAACAGAATTAGATTAGGTTTCAAGAATAAGACATCTAAGTAAACCAAATTTTGATGATATTGACAAGAGGTTTGTGATGGCAAATTAATTTCACTATTGAGACCTAATAAATCTGTGATGTTTTTATAAATCGGACGAGTAGGTGAAAGTAGTATCGATGTCCCAAAAGTTATAGCTGTTTCGACCGCTCAACCCATTAACTGTAAGCGACGTATTCTGCAGAACAAAAACTACACGGTGTGAAGATGAAGGTCGCGTGTAAATATTCATATAATGCATCTGTTCTTTGAATATATTTAAGTTTGTAGTATTTTCCAAGATAACTGTTGTGTATATTTAATATACTCCTGGTCAAAAAGCCACACATAATTAATGTCCTTATCTTAAAGGGGCAGTTCGTGATCCACAACCCGTCCCCCGCCTTTTACCCCTCAAAGTTGAGATTTTGCTATCAACAATCTTATTTCCTAGGCCCTTAGCAATCCTTGTGTACCTAATTACGTGCAAATTCGGTCGTATCATTTCCGTTAATTTTCCTTGGAGAAGTGGGGCTACTTGGAAACATATTCGGGACACTACCTGTGAGTGTGGAACAGCAGAACCCACAGAATGGGCCCTCTCTTGGTCAGTCCAATGTTGGAGCAATAATGTACAGACAAAGACCTTTAGAATTCATTGAAGCCGCCAAACAGTGTACCCCCTCAAGCTGAGAACCAGTGTGTTTTGATAATAGAAAATACACAACAAGTTCGCATTTTTTGTTATTGTTTTCTTTTAGACGCGGTGTGTATAGTTTGCCCCGTATAATCTCAAATTTCCGCGTGCTTGTTTCCTGTCCTTGAACCAAGGGTTCTTCCGGTACTAGAACTCGTGGGTTGCGCTAATTATTGTAATATCGATAAGGTATTATTTTATCAATCATACTTTCCAAGACAATATTAATAATGATTTAATGGTTAATGTTTATGGTGTGTTTTATATGGCCTCGTTGGTCCATCGCATATATTTTCAAATGTTACTGAGACCGTGTGGTTAAACTTTTGGCAATTTGTTTGCTTGTGGTTTGTTTGTTTGTTTTGTTTGTTTTTTTTTTTTGTTTTTCTTTTCGGTTGGAGGCATGCAGTTGATAAGCTTTTTTGGATACCAATTACTCATGTCCCTCATGAGTATGGCTTTTATGCATCTATGTGAATTGTCATACCCATGTCCACAGGTGGCAGTGCACCATGGGAGAGCGCGCGAGGGCTCTTTGTAGGCCGTAAACAGTTTGATTATATTTCATTCTGTCCTTGATCTTGTAATGTCTGTTGAGTTAATCGATCGTCCATAGCTGCTGCTTAGAGAAGCAGTTGTATGTTCTGTAGTGTGGCATATCGTTTACTATATACAACTACTAACTCTGTTTAAGATTTTTCGGAAGAGAACAATACACGATTGAAGGCAATGGGCCGCTCTCACTGCATTACCGCATACACGGCGGGCAATCTTCTTCATCTGCATTCACCCGGTTTCCTACCAATTACGTAAGGTCGAGGGTCACCGCACTGAGGTTGAGCGTTGAAGACGATTATCAATCAATCAAATTTATTTTTGTTCATACAAAGGAGTCCTCACAAAAAAGGGGGGACCAAAGGACAACAATGAATACGGATTGAAATTGGTTGCAGTAAAATCAATGGATTTCACAATAGAAATCAGATTATCATTATAATATATATTAATTAGAAAATAGTGATTTAACATAGGTCACTGCTAAACGCTAAGCGTGAAAATGCATTACCCGCAACGCTAACTTAAGTGTTCTAACGACAAATACAGACACAAAAAAGAGTATTAACCATCAAGACAACAACTGAACATGCCTACCATACGAATACAAATTACATTGGACAAAGACAATGGCAGCCGACCTTCAAATTCCAAGGATAAGACGGTACAACAGAGTAACAAAGACAGAAAATTAGGAATTGATGACAGCACTAAATCGAATTGGATTATACTTACTTTTTCATATTAATTTTGAAGGAAGATAGAGTTGGTGAAGTTGGGGGGAATATAATAAGGCGATAGCCATAGTAGAGGGCCTTGGAACATAGGGTATTATTAAGCAAGTACGGTGTTAAATGGTTTTATACGGGGTATTTGGGCTTGACTGGTCTCATAATGGGGGGGAGTAGGAGTATAACAGTTAAAAAATCCTGATCAATAAGGTCGTCCGTTTGAAGGTTATAGTTGTGATTGATACAATGAAATCTGGCAAGCTGAAGTTTATAAATATCATTACCCATTCAAGAGTAAGAGGGGGAGGAAAAGGGGGGAGAGGGAAGGGAGCATCGTTTTTTGAGCAGAGACAATAAAGGGCCTTGTGTGGGCCAGGCCACAGGGAAAGTTTCCACATGTTTCTACTAATAACTTCTTTTCTGGAGAAATAAAAAGTGGCCCGTTATATCTAGCAAGACTTTTTGGAAATATGCTGGGTATGGGAATTCCGAAATTGTGGTCAATAAGGATACCAAAGAATTGTTTGTAGTTAGACTTGCTGAATCTGAGTTTGGCTAATTTTTAACATCTAGTTTAATTTCTGGCTTATTATTATATTATTTTTTAAAATCATATAGTTTGGTCTTTTTTTATATTCAGCGATAATTTGTTTAATTTAAACTCAGTTTGAAAAATAATCAAGTTCTTTATTTACTAGTGTTCAGTGTATTAGAATTTGGATGTGAAAAAAGAATATTTGTTTCGTCTGCAAATAAGATAAAGGGTGGTATTTCAGAACAAGTGAAGGTTCCTTATGTTATGAGGAGACAAATGGCCCAAGATAGAGCCTTGAGGAACATACTTCCACAATAATGGTTGCTGTTTCAGAGAGAGGTGTTATTAGAAACAAAAAAAACCCGTTGTTTTCTTTTAGAGTAGGTATTCCTATCCAGTCTTTTAGCAGACCCCGGATACCAGTACTTATTTAACTTGTAACGAAGGATGTCCATGATTTAATGGTATCGAAAGCTTGCTAGAATCTAAAAATATCCACGTATTAAGTTTATTATCCAGATTCTCAGCTATTTTATGCAATAGAGTTCATTAATGGCTATAGCGGTAGATCTCTAAGGCCTAAAGCCAAATTGATGAGGGGTGAGAATACTGTATTTTGTGATAAGTTTATATTACGAATATAGACGACCTTTTCAAGAAGTTTTCGAAATGGATGGAAAGAATTGAAATTAACTACGGGGATGAACATATTTTGTTAGAAGCTGTGCATGATATTTGTAAGCCTACTATACAGATCCTATAGTTAAAGCGGGTCTTATTTTATTAACGATGTCCTAATTTTCAGAACTGGAAGTACCTTATTGCCTGTTATGCATTCGATTAGCTGCGGTTCAAATGAGGTAATTTTGAATGATTCTCTCTTCAAATATCCGTTTCATGCATTCATCGACAGGTGTAAAGTGCCTAGAATATTGTGGACCTGATTTCGTTTTTCGCCCTGCTCCATGAAATTGCCTAAAAATTATTGCGCATATTTTTTGGTGGAAAACAAATTCAAGCTCGGCCATGCGTTTTAATAGTAAGTAGCATAAAAAACATTTGGTTGCTTTATTCAAAAATTTTGTTTGCAACTTCGATCGACTGGAGTAACGTTTTTTGATTTTCTTGCATTAATGTACTACATATTGTGAGCCAAATTTTTGGAAAATCTCGTCTGGAAAGTGATTTTCCCATTTTTGGGCGGGGATAATATTCTGGCAGCGAGTTTTGTAAAAATCGGTTTTGGTCCGCCCATTTTAATTTGTATAACCGATTTCCATTTTTTTTCATGTTTGGGCAGTGAGTGTTATTGGAAGTGAGAACGTTAGTTTCCTTCCCAAAGCATTTACAAAATTTTAAATATATAGGAATTCTATTGTGCAACCATTTGCTATGTATTGAAGCTTAATTTTAAGCGGAGATATGCCGTACCAAGTGGTTTTTCTTTTCATATTAAATCAACCGACACACTCTCAAAACAATTCTTGATGTGTCCTTGATTTTGGTTTAACCCATCACAAGCAATTGACCAATAGACATCGTTCTCCTACGCACATATTAAAAACAAATCAATGGAGAAATGTTACGATCGTGACATGAAGTGCTTGAATTTTAATACAAGCATGATGAGTACGACATAAGCTGGTCTATTGTATAAATTCTTAAAGCTCCCGCCATGTGAAAGCGCCTTGCTCACGTTTATCCTAATTTCATCATAGCCTAAGGGCAATGTACTGCTATTCTTTTGGATATGCTCTGAAAAATAAATAAACTATGCATCGGATTTTTACCTATATTCTGTAGTGGTAGTAGGGCCCAAAATCGGTATCATCTAATTACTTTTTAAATTTTCAATCACATTTTAAAGGGGCGTTTTGTGAATAGATTTTAGTTTTTTATTTTATTTATTTACAAATATTTCCAAATTACCAGTCGATTCTAATGCTATTTCATGCTGTAAATAAACGTTTATATCAAATTTTCCATGCGTCTAATTGTTGTGAATTAATTGCAGAGAGAAGATCGATTCTGTCGTACTTCAAACCGCTATTCATTTACACGTGTTTTATTATAGCGTCTTATTTTTGCGATCCCCTAATTAACAGATTTCACAGGTAGATTTATTTCGTCGCATTTTTGTCGTTCCTTTTTCATTGAATGTTTCATTGAAAAATAACGATGTACTTTGCGACGTATTTTGCAATATTATTTTTGTTTTCACATACAGACTAGCTCTGAATTCATATAATTTTAATTTTAATGTTCAGTTATTTACCCCATAAGGCAATAAGGTTTTCCTTTAAACATTAAAGGTCAACTGTTTTCCGTTTATTGCTTACAATTCACGTATAGGCATGAACAATTAATGTTCCGTAATGTTCAAAAAAGCGCTTTTCTTCTCTTTTCTCAGAAAACGGGGTTTGTCATATACATATGTGTTTAAAACCGGTAAGGGTTTCTGTATCATGCGGTAACAACATCAGCTCAATGGTCACTCGATATGTTTGGTTTACACATTTTCAAAATTTCCTAAGCATAAGCGCAATAAAGCATTTCTTTCCTCTTGTACATATCGCCATTATTATATTGCTTCCTTTTTGTAGGGGCAAAATTGTGGCAAATTGCCAAATTGACAAGCAGTAAGGTGACTACCTTCGAACAAGTATCAGTATATTTCTTCGAGTGCGTCATTAGGTCACTGTAACGATATAAATACTACGACAAGAAAATAAAGTGTTATAGTTCTCTCTTTTCCCGTTTGCAATTCCTTCAGCAATGTCAATTGCATCACGGGAATATTATCGAAATCCTGGAAGATGCACGAGATATTATTGTATTGATTGTTTTGTTTGATTTTATATAGAGATTGCACTGCACTACACTGAAGTATGATCGTAGCTCGATGATAATGGGGTTAACAATGTAAGAAACATTTATAGAACATGGACCCTCGATTTCCGAATTGTCCCAAAGAGATACATGACATGATAAAACTTATGTTTTAAATATCGCAGTATAGAATTAAATGATTTATTAATCGATCTCCGAATAATATCGTAATTAATTAATGATTATCTCTCAGCACGTCATTTTAATCATGATTTAATACTCGCTATTTTGATCCCTTCGTAGTGGAAAACACACAGGACATAAACACCTTTAATTTACAAAAACTATAGTTGCAAAGCTTCTAGGCAATTAGAAACGTCATACTTGATACTCCCGAAGGAAGATGTAAATTAGTTCATAGAATATATTCCAGTTGTTCCAATCTTGAAATCAAAGAATGGATACGTATAAACTAAAAAAAAGGTAATCAAATAAGTAATGTTTTTTTTTTAAAAAAAAAAAAAAATTTTATTACCTTTTTTTACCAGGTGGTATAATTATTAAATGTTTAATAACATTTTAATGTTTTTGTTAATCTCATCAGCTACATTTTGCTTGTCTTATTCATTTTGTATGCTTTATGTTTAATTGGGTTATTCTAAGGATTGTATTTTTTTTTTTAACACGAGAAGAATGCGATACAGTCTACAAAGTTATATCCTTAAGGCCATGGATTGTTTTTCAGTTGGTCAGTGAAGTCATGGAATTCCAGAGTCATCGTTGATTACCTACTCGATTTCTCAATTATCCACTTAGTGCAAATGGTTAAAGTACACAATTGGAATGTTAATATAACTTTTTACACTTTTCATTATGGTAATTCCCACCCCCTTTTGGATTGCATGATTGGAAATTCCAGGCATTTGCGGGAAAGAATGGTGGTGGGAATTCCCACTACATCGTTGGGGAAGTGTTAATTCTAAGTAAAACCCAATATTGCCAGGCACACTAACACACCATTTACCCCCATAGCACTCTGTAAATGCTCGGCGTTTGCACAGCTCCGCCATCGTATCCGCAATCGCTACTTTGGACCGGCTATGTCTTAGACATGCGCTAAACGTCAGGCCTTCCCACAGCAGCCAACGCGGCTGTGTTAAAGCTTGACAAGGACGAAAAAAAACGTTTCGCGGGAACCCGGATATCTCAACAAATCGCGAATCAGGTGGTCGATCTGATGTTATAAACAGTTACCTCACAAAAAAACACCCCTTAGGCCCTCATTAGTTTTGAGTGCCTGGAGTGTGGCATGACTTGACAAGCAGCACTACTATAATTTACACTGATAAGGTAAGAAAAATGCTTGTGGGAGCGCCTTTCATCACATTTTTTTTTCGTCTTGTTTCAAAAAATAAACCTATATTATAAACTAGCAGCTAACTAGACATTTAGTTTAGGAATATTTTGGTGCATAAATCTTTACGAAATAGCCAAGTATTTTGCGCAATCTCCAGTGTACCAGCAATGTACAAAAAAAATCCCGAATTAACGCTAAACTATCTCGACCAACTGTGTGTACGGTGGAGTTTCCCACGCATCAGCCGTTAATGATGTGGTTGATAACTCCTAAGCGCGAGTGAATGATTTTGCCAAGGTTTCCAAGTATTCAACCATGGCCGGCGCTGGGGTGCCGACTACACGTAAATTGGGTGATTAAAATCTGATGTAACAAATCTACAGATAAACGAAATTACCCGTTTTTATTCTCATTTTTATCTTTATGCTTTTTTTTTTTTTTCCCCCCCCAAAACCCAATTACCAAAATTCGTCCCAGATTTGATTGATGGGTAAAGTTGTGTTAATTGTTACCTTTTCAAACATGCTATGACAAACTTACACGTATGAATGCTATATAGATAGTAGGCTGTGAATGTCCACCCTTCTGTTTTTTTAACTATCACTTGGTTTTAGAAAGAAATACTATGTAGGTACTCTCTGGCGGCGCGTAACCAGACCTGAACCTCCGGGGGGGGGGGCAAGCAGAATTTTTCCCTCAATTTTTTCCGGGCTCGCTACGCTCGGCCGGGTAGACCAATATTTTTTTTTCCAGTCAGTTTCGAAATTCCTTAAAAGGGGGGGGGGGTCACTTATACACTAACCCCCTCCATTTTCCCTCCCCCTTTTCTTCTCTTTTCCCTTCTCGCGTCCCCTTTTCTTTCTCTCTTTTTCCATTCCTCCTTCCCTTTTTCTTTCTCTCTTTTTCCTTCTCTTTCCCCTTTTTTTTTTCTCTCTTTTCCCTTCTTCTTGCCTTTGCCTTCTCTTTCTCCGCCTTCTTTCTTCCCCGTTCTTTTCCCTTCTTCTTCTCGTCCTCTGCGTCCCCATTTTCCCCCTTAATCCTCCCCATTTTAGTTGTCCGAGGGGGCAGTCTGCCCCCCCCCTGCCCCGCTGGTTTTCGCCCACTGCTCTCTTGGGAGACATCTTATAACTGGGGCGACTGAAAAAAGGTTTGATTTTTTTTATTTTTTTTATTTTTTTTATTTTTTTTATTTTTTTTATTTTTTTTATTTTTTTTCTCTCTCTCTTCATTCTCTCTCTCTCTCGCTTCTCTCTCTCAATCTCTATCTCTGCTCTCACTCTCTCTCCTCCGTCGTTATACCTCTGTGATAACTGTCCTTGAAGAACATTCTGAAGATTTGAATGTTTTCTTTTCATTCATTTTTTCATTCAGACAGCCATTGTTTTTGTAACAAAACTGTCTTATGATAAGATTTCGGATTATTTTCTGTGAAATGAAAAATTTGGGTCCTCTTGAGTAAAACCGGCGTCCTTAACAGTTATGGATGAATCACATAGATCTCCAACACAGGAAAAGAATTCAAATTATTTTACCTATTCGTGTCAGTTATGCCTTGTGACGGCCCATTGAATAATAGCACCCAGACATTGAATACGATGCAAGTTTTTTCTTTTCTGTTAATCTAGCGATATATACCCCGATGAATCATTTATTATTATCATTAATAGTATCCCAAGTGGTGTATCACCTGGAGCATAAGTTTTCATTATAACGGATGTGGTATTCATAAAAGATATGTATAAATTTTAATAACATTTAAGGCTAATCTTTCGTGAGGAATTCGTAACTGATATTATTGTCCGGTGTATTTGAAAAAATCTTGGTGGAATAAAGAGGGCTCTTGTAGTCGTTAACACAGTTTGATTATCTTTTTCATTCTGTCCCTTGAATCCTGTTTAATTCATGTTTTCAAGTAAGCCCACCATAGTGGTGTCATAACCTTGAAACACCTTGAACTTCGAGGTCGTGCACTGATTGACGTGAAAATGACAATACGACCAGGAAGTGAGCAGTTTTTGTTAGAAGCTATGCATTCACGAATGAATTGGAAAAAAACTATATTTTAAACCTACGGATTACCCTTAACTTTAAAGCGCCCGTCTCAATAAAATAATCGTAATGCCGTTTATATTTGAATGACGATTGCTTACCGGGATAGCATATTTTTGTAAAAGCTCTGCTTGAATGTAGTGGGAAGACCTCTATCACGATCATATGCAATTAGCAGCAGCCGTGCCGTGGGGCAATAGAGCCCCAATTGTTTTGGAACAAAACATTCACCATTGGTCACCTGGTCAAATTAAATTCCAGAGCAAGGAATATGTTTTTTTGTTTTTTTTATTACTGGACAAGTGCGAAGATTGTATTGTCATAGGGTACTAATATTTTAACATACATAGTAGGGGCCAGTTCATGTTCACATACACAATACGCTTACTATAAAATCCCGATGACATAAATCATCTATCCCTTGACATACGCCGGGACATGCCCTGAATGACGCATGGTTCTAAATAGAGCCAAATACCGTCAGATAAGTGGAACTCAAAAGTCATGGTACGATCCGTAACTTTAATTTCACCCACCCTTTTTGTAATGTTATTATCGTTCATGATATAGTTAATTTACTTTAATGTCCTCCATAATTCTCCTACTTCAATCCCCTGCTCTCATTCACCCACACAACAAAATTGTTGCGCTGCGTTTTATACATCGCAAATAATCATCAGTGCGCTCGCGCTTCTCCATGCTGGATTCTTCATGATGCTTACAACGCCTCTGTCAAAGTAAACAATCCCTTGTATTGCTCACCGCCTCGGTGAAGCCACGAGTATTCGCTGCTCGTTAGAGCTATTTACGGTTTGTTCTTTGTAAAATTATTTGTAGCGTTGACTTCTCGAATTACCAATATCCTTCCCTTGCCTTTTACCTCTTTTACTCTCATCCCAGTGCTGTTTTCGGTGACCTTTTTTTCCCTTACACTTCGAAGGGAGTTTCACTCTTCGGTTTTTGTGGCATTTGCTTCAAGCGATATGGTGTTTTCGTTTGGCATACTAGGTTCCCTTTTTATTAATTGCTAGGTACAACACTTTTCATTCATTCATATTTGCATATTTTACTTTTTCACTCTTTCTCTATCTGTTTTGTTCCTCAAAATAGTGTTCTTTTTTAGACAGTCAAAGCAAATATACAGGAGGGTGTTTAAAACTATTACGCTTTTAGGCTTTTATGGGTTTGAGTTTCACATATGGGGCGTATAATAGTGTTGCAATTTCAGAAGCGTTTCCCTTTGTGATATGTAAAATTTCCCCATAGGTTATGACAGATTAGTACAGGTGTCTAACTTTTAAACGTACTATTTTCATGAATTTGAAGTAGCCGGCCTTATTGCCTGTTTGCATTCGATTAGCTGCTGATGTCAAAATAGTGTACTTTTGAAGATGAGTCTCTCTTCAAAAATATCCCGTTTCAGGCATTCATTGACAAGGTCTTTATACTTCAGTGCAATATTTGGTGGTTCCATATGGACCCATGATTTTCGCGCGCCATGTTTTGACGCTAAAAAATTATTTTACCCAAGCATTTTTGCCTATATTAGTTTTGCGCATATTTGATGGAAAACAATTCAAAAATCGACATGGCGTTTTATAGTACTTAGCATAAGAAAGCATTTTGGGGGCCTTTCTACAAAAGTTGTTTTGCAACTTAATCGGTACTGGATAGCGTTTTTATTGATTTTGTTTTAATTTCACAATGTAATGCATTAATGTATTACTATTATGAGCCAAAGTTTATGGAAAAGGTTCCGGTCGGGAAAGTGATTTTCCATTTTTGGGCGTGAGAATTATGCTGCAACGTGTTGTAAAAATCGGTTTTTGGTCCGCCATTTTGAATCTTTATAACTGGTTTCCATTTTTTTCATGTTATGTGGAAGTGAGAACGGTAGTTTTCTTCCCAATCATTTAACAAATTTAAATATATAGGAATGTTATTGCAACCAGTTCTTCTATCGATGCTTATTTTAAGCGTAGATATCATACCAAAGTGTTTTTCTTTTCTTATTAAAATCAAACGACGCACTCCAAAACAATTATGATCGTGTCCTTGAGTTGGTTACCCATCACGAAAGCAATTGACCAGATATGACATCGTTATACTACGCACATATTAAAAATCAATGTAGAAAATGTTACGATCGTGACATGAAGTGCTTAAATTTTCAATACAAGCATGATGAGTACGACATAAGCTGGTCTATTGTATAAATTCTTAAAGCTCCCGCCATGTGAAAGCGCCTTGCTCACGTTTATCCTAATTTCATCATAGCCTAAGGGCAATGTACTGCTACTCTTTTGGATATGCTCTGAAAAATAAAATAACTATGCATCGGATTTTTACCTATATTCTGTAGTGGTAGTAGGGCCCAAAATCTGTATCATCTAATTACTTTTAAATTAAATTACTTTTAATTTAAATCACATTTTAAAGGCGCCTTTTGTGAATAGATTTTAGTTTTTTATTTTATTTATTTACAAATATTTCCAAATTACCAGTCGATTCTAACGCTATTTCATGCTGTAAATAAATGTTTATATCAAATTTGCCATGCGTCAAATTGTTGTGAATTAATTGCAGAGAGAAGATCGACTCTGTCGTATTTCAAACCGCTATTCATTTACACGTGTTTTATTTTAGTGTCTTATTTGCGATCCCAAAATAACAGATTTCACATGTAGATTTATATCGTCGCATTTCTGTCGTTCCTAACAAACGATTTTTCATTGAAAAATAACGATGTACTTGGCATCGTATTTTGCAATATTATTTTTGTTTTCACATACAGACTAGCTCTGAAACCATATATTTTAGTTTTAAATTTCAGTTATTTAAACTCAAGGTTTTCTTTAGAACAGCAGAGTCAAACTGTTTCGTTTATGCTCACATTCACGGTATAGGCATGAAATGTTCCGGTAAATTTTCAAGTCTAGAGTGCTTTTCTCAGAAAACGCGTTTTGTAAAGTACTACAGTATGTGTTAAAACACGGAAAGGTGTCTGTAGCATGCGGTAACAAAATCAGCTCATGCTGCACTCGATATGTTGGTTTTACACATTTTCTTTCTGTTGTACATATCGCCATTTATATTGTTTCCTTTTTGCAAGAATGTGCAAATTGCCAATATTGACAAGGAAGTAGGGTGACTACCTCCTGAACAAGTATCAGTAGTCTTCGAGTGCGTCATTTAGTCACTGTAACGATATAACTACAACAAAGAGAAATAAAGTGGTTATAGTTCTCCGTTTCATCACGGAAATATTATCGAAATCTTGAAAGATGCACGAGATATTATTTTATTGATTGTTTGTTTGATTTTTATAGACATTTGCACTGCACGCACACTGTATGATGATGTAGCTCGCACGTAATGGGGTTACAGTGTAAGAAACATGCTATACATATGGACCTCAATTCGAATTGTCAAAGATATACATGACATAATAAAACGTATTTTTATCATAATTACACGCAGTATAGAATTAAATGATTTATTAATCCAGGCTAAAATCGTAATTAATTAATGACTATACTCTCAGCAGTTCATTTTTAATGGTTTAAGCTCTATTTTGATCCCTTCGGAGTGGAAAACACACACCTTTAATATTACATAAACTATAAGCTCAAAGCATTCGTGGCAATTGGAAACGTCATACTTGATACTCCGATGGAATATTAATTCAGCGTTAAGAATATGATTCCCAGTTGTTCCAATCTTGAAATCAAAGAATAGAAAAGTTATAGAAAATATACAACAAGGTAACATATATATTAATGTTTATATCTTTAACTGGTATTTATTACCTTTTTTTATCAAGGTGGTCTAATTAAGGGAGTATTTATGGAAAGTTTAATAAAATTAAATTTGAATGTTAATTTTGATGTCGTTCTTATTTGTCTTATTCATTTTATTCCTTTTTTGTCGTGCTTTATAGTCTTATTCGCTGAATTACTACAAGCAATGTGCTATTCAGAATGTTTTCATTATTATTTTTACCAACCTTTAAGTTGGTCGGTGAAGTCATATGAATTTCCAGAGTAATCTTTGGTTAGCTATTCGAGATCTCAATTATCTATGAGTGCATATGCTACAAAAAAGTAACACAATTGGGATATTGGATGTGCTTTTTTACGATTTTCATTGTGGGAATTCCCATGCACTCTTGGATTGCATGATGGGAATTCTCATGCATTTTTTCGGAGAAGAACGGTGTGGAAATACCCACTATCATCTTTGGGGGATGTGGATAATTTCTGGAATAGCCTAATATTGCAAGGCAAACTAAAATCTGATAAAATGAATTAACAGATAAACGAATATAACCTTTTCACACTCATTTTATGTGATCTTTGTTTTACAAATAATTCGTCCAGATTTGATTGATGGTAAATTTGTTAAATTGTTAAACTTTTCAACATACTATGACAAACTTACATTTATCATTGATACATAGATAGATCGATAGATATGCTGTGAGATAATTATTCACTGGGTTTTAAGAAAGAAATACTAGATAATTCCCTGGCAGTACAGCTATAAAAATGGCGACTGATAAAGTTTGATTCTTTCTTTTCCTTTCACTTATCTTCGAACTTCTCAGTTCTCCTTCTTCTCCTTCTCTCTTCCTTTCATTCTCTGTCCTTCTTCCTTTATATTGTGCTCTCTCTCTCTCTAACCTCTCGCGATAACTATTCAAAGGGGAAAAATCTTGACGTATTTGAATGTTTCTCACATTCTCTTTCATGCAGTCGACCATTGTACGTTGTCATAAAAATGTATTGTTATAACATTTCGGATGATATTGAGTAAATCTGGTCTCTTGAGTCAAAATCCGGCGTATTTAACATTTATGGATGAATCACATAGATCTACAACAACAGGAAAAGAATTAAGTAATTTGACAAAGCCGTCAGGTTGTGCTTGTGAATGTGGTTTGAAAGGCACATTGAATAATAGCACCCAGACGTTGAATAAGATGCAAGTTTTTCTTCTTTGTTAACCTAGAGATATATACCCGAGGAATCAAATTTCTTAATTAATCATTAATACATGTAGTATCCCAAGTGGTGTATTACCTGGAGCATAGGTTTTCATTATTAACGTGATGTGCGTATTCATAAAAGACAGGGTATAAATATTTTAATACACCTTTAAGGCTAATAATACTGTGAGGAATTCGTAACTGATATATTGTCCCAGCGTATTTGAAAACATTTCTTTGGTTGAATAAGAAAATTAGCTTGTTTATTTTGGAATTCCAATAAGTAGGTCGCGCGTTCTTTTAAACATTGAAGACATATCGGCGAGATTCGTAACGGCCCAGTCAAGTGATTGAAAACGGCCTTATATCACGATAGATCCGGGTCGCGTATATTGTCACAGTTTAACGAGACTATCAAGCCAGCGCCTTTCTGTCAATACCTGCGACATCAGCGTGGCATTACAGAGAACTGAGAAGAGCAATTTCACACCTTCTAAAGGGTGGCGGGTAGCGGTAAATGGCACCCAAGGACTGGCAACGAACCGAATGAATAGAAATTGAGGCTTACTATAGAATGTTTTAGTTTCGCTTTAACCGGGTGACATTACCGAGTATCCTATGCAACCATTTACCTGTTTTCAAAGATGAGTTAGCCATATGCCTTGTGGCACGTACCGCATCATTTCACCGCAATAATACAGTTGAGACTCGGCGGTTGTTCCGGTTTATGGCAGTATATGAGATCCCACTCGCCAAAGTTTTCTCATGTGTTCTTAACTAGTGGCAAATTTCTTAATTCAAGTCCAATAATCTTGTACAGAATTTCCTTCCCTCCTTCCAGTAAAGTGCGGCTTCTTGTGTCAGAAGATAAACGCACTGCGGATGCGCACAGGCGTGGAACCAGCAGGCGCAAACCAATTTATGTATGAGTGCAATATATACAGGTGCAAGTAAAAACAATGTTCCATGGAAGCAGACTAACTGGTGGACCCCCTCAACGCAGACCTGAAGGCGTCAAGAGATGGCTGGTAAGCGGGGTCAAATTTGAGGCTATTCCACTCCCTAGATGTCCTGGGAAAGAAGGATGAAGCATAAACCAGGTTGCTGCAGTATGGGATCATGAAACGGGATCCATGGCCTCTCGTAGTTGACGTAGATTCTGTGAGGTGCTCACGCCAATCGATGTCAACATGGTTGAAGCGGATACGGTACATCATGGTAAGCCGATTGTTTAGGCGTCTACTTTCCAAAGTGGTCCAGTTCAGGTCATGTAGCATGGAGGTGACGCTGTTGGTACGGTCATAATTGCCAGTAACATAACGGGCTCCTCTTCTTTGGACCATCTCAAGCTTGTCGATGTTACGCTTGGTATGGGGATCCCATGATGATGATGCATATTCTATTCCACAATTGGTCTCACATAGGTGGTGAAAGTGAACTTTTTGATGTTACGGTTGCAACGACTGAAGTTGCGGCTTAGAAAGGCGTTGGTAGAATTGGCTTTCTTCACTGTCGCATCCACATGGGTGTTGAAGGATAACTTTGAGTCGATGTGCACTCCCAGGTACTTGGCTGAGTTTACCTCGTCTAAGGTGTGACCATGGATGTTGTATGGTACACTAACAGGGTTACGCTTGTTGGTAATGTGAATGACTTGGCATTTGGAGGGATGGAATTCCATTAACCACAATTTCTTCCATTCCTGAAGTGAATCAAGGTCCTTCTGTAGGCTGGCACAATAAAGGACGCAGTCATCTGCGAAGAGACGTGGAGTAGAACCAGAGACACTGTCAGGTAGATCATTTATGTAGATCAAGAAGAGGAGTGGGCCAATTTGAGTAGTAATTGTAAAATGATCGCATCTAGATGTGTCAATCTTTCTAATTTTGAGTTGCAATGCAACACTTCAGGTACTTAATGAACACATACTCACAAAATGTTTCATTTAAGTTATAGGCGGTGATCGCCAACTAAAAGGCGCGCGTTTGGGAGGAGGTAACGACTACAAACAAAAGTTAATTATACCTATTGCACGAGGAGAGCAAAATAGTTTTAAAACTTTTAAATACAGTAAATCATTTCATGTTTGCCATTGATGTGCAGAATTAGTAGCGATACGTTCCCAGCACACTACAGATGAATTTCCGCAGCAGGATATGCCGTTATCAATTAAGACAACAATGGACAAGATATTAGAAGGGACAATTGATATATGTTGTATACTCTTTTATAAATTTAGTGGATTGTCTCCGTCCCCAAATAAATTGACTCTCGTAAATTACGTAAAAACTTTGTAGTTACCGTTATTCTGGAAGCAAAAAGAAAAAGGTCCACGCCCGTTGTGGTATGTAACTCTATGATCACAGGGAGAAGTGTGATGGAAATAGTGGTTCTCGAACCACTGAGGCTCCTGCCATAGGAGTTGCAATGCCTTGGATGACTTCAGATGACCTTGAGTAATTCTGGCATCAAATGTTGACTACAACACCCAAAAGATTCATGACCATTTTGGGGTGACCCACTTGGCCATGAAAATGACCATCACAATTTTCGGCTCCAAATGCTCACCACATCAATTGACTATGCAACAATTTGTAGTGTTGTGAACTTTATTTGAATCGATGACCTTGAAATGGCCTTGGACATTTTTGGTATCCCCAGGATTCAGGAACATGTCCATATTTGTAGTGGTTTGACCTTGGATGACCCAGATAACCTTGAAATGATCTTGAAAATTGTTGGTATTAAATGCTGACTGCACTCACCAAGTTTCATTTGTAGTTATTTGACCTTGGGTGATCCCACATGACCTTGAAATGGCTTTCAAAATTTCCACCACTGAATGTTGACTACACCCACAAGGTTTCATGACCATACAACAAAGTTTCATCATCCTACCACATGTTTAGTGATTTGACCTTGAATGAACCCACATGACGTTGAAATGACCTTCAAAATTTTGAATATTGACCACAACCACCAAGTTTCATCATCCTACAACAATTGACATGGTTTTATAGCAATTTTTAACAGCATTTGACCTTTGACACGTGTCACATGACCCACCTCCAAACTCACCCACCGAATACTTGGCGACATTTATAGTACGAAGATGGACACCCGTAATTGTTTAGATCACAATAATTATACATGTATTGTGTTGACAAGGTAAATAACAATTTAACCCTATTTTTGACCAAATTTGACCATATTTTTACAATACTTGACCTTTGACCCACTTTGGAACACAGCCACTTACAAGGAAATATTCACTCCAAATAACTCGTATGTGTCAACGCATCCTGGTTAAGCCTTGGAAGATTCACTATAAAGATTGACACTTTTTTTTCAAAGAGAAGTATATTTTCAACATTCCTTTCACCAACACTATAGCGGTGGAGGTTTAGTGAAAAGGTAGCTTAAATCAAACTTAATCAAATTTAATGAAATTGATTTCATCAGATCTTTAATACAACTACATGCACTGTAAAGAAACAAGATTTCGCCCGTTTTGAATCACTGTGTAAGAGATTCATACAACATGTTTTGGCCATGCATTTCAAATGCCTAAGACATGACAACAAGACGGTCATTAAAATTTTATTTTTAAGTTTTAACAACGTTACGAAGATCGTTATTTTTGAGTTGCAGCTCAATCAAGCATGTCCGGGATTTAACTTTTAACCATTAAAACATGACCCCTGGGTCACGGATGGGGTAAACTGCATTTGTTCTGTATTTATGATGTCACGAGGATTCTTCCTGACAAATTTCAGCTCAATCGGAGCTTGTTTGTAGAATTTGACCTTTGACCTTGAGCTTTGACCTTTGGGGTCGATACTCTCATAGACCTACCCTATCATTAATGTCACTTCACTATAGCAATAACGGGCTATAGCAACCTGTCTTCTATAGGTTGGGATATAGCCAATTTGGCCTTATTTTTATTTTTTTGGCTGAAATTTACATATTTAAAATTGCATCCGAACTTTAATACGTAGACGAATCTGCCACTTGGAACTGGATAAATGTCAGTGTATGACAGTTTAATATTTTTAGCCTAAACATTCATGATTGGTAAGTATCACCTACCGAATTTTATGTGTTCTACAACCTGTATAAAAAATGGTACAATCATAAAAATGGTTATATATGGAATTTCAAAAGAAGTCATTCTTACCTGGCGTAACATTAAAGAACAAACACTGGGCTTTCCAATATGGATTGTTGTATCTTATTTGCTTTTGTTGATTCAGATAGATATATAAATACTAAACATATTGCACGTTTCAATGAAATTATAGAACTTTGAATTAATTACCAAATTGGTACCTGTTAAAATCATGCCGAATCAAATCATATAACACTCCAAATCCAAGGAAATGGTTTAAAAATATTGCACTATCTTTGTGCCTTGACTAATTGTTGAAGTCTATATAAATTTGAATTCAGAAACTAAGTATCAAGGTGTCGGTAGGACTTTGCGTTTCATGATACTTCAAGACCATAAACCATCTCTCCTTCAAAGTAAATTGAGGTTGCTGTACAGTCATGATTCTCTTCTAACAAACAACATCAAGTCAAATGTTATACACTATCTTAAAGCCAGAACTTTCTGAAGACCATTTGCAGCATTACGTAACTGTTTTCGCATCTTTTAAAGTTTCTTTATGAAGTTAATCCTTTCTTTGAATTTCAAATCTGTTCAAGTGTAAATAACTTTTGTTTAACTACTTCTTTCACAACCAGGAAGTGGTACAAACTCATTTTCTGTGTTCCGCAGTAAAATGAGATGAAACAAAAGTATTAGAAAACCTGGTCTTCTTTCTTTAATGTGACGCTCATATATGGTGCCAATTTCTGCTCTTTTCGCATACCAAAGGAGCGCTTACATCGAATTCACAGTTGAAGGAACTAACAGCACTTGGAACCGTCTGGGAGTTGTTCTTGAGTAAAGTACTAAGTCTAGCATTTGAAATACTATTTATAGGATGCGGAACGGGCTACGCATTCCGGTTTATTAACCACGGCTTGCTACATTTTGAATTCAACAAGGTAGATCGATTGAGATTCTGTCCCGAATGTAACAAATCAGACCACAGCTAACAACATTTTTGCAACACATTGGATCGCTGGTGTAATTGGTGAAAAATCAGAGATCAGTTTATATACTCTGTGATCTCACGCGCAGTTCTTGCTTACTTTCCGAAGAGAGTTTGTAGGGCCCCCACAACAACAACAATGAGTCATTGAAAGCTTGCCTTTATCAGGTACCTTAGAGTTATGTTTGGATCAACCAATAATTTGGCTTTCCATTCTCTCGAAAAGCTCGCTAACTACATTAAGAAGTACATACGGGGGTGGGGTCATGTGGACCTATGAGTTGGTGTGTGTTTCACGTATCTGGCGGTGGGGGTGAGTGAAAATTGTTTGGTCTTTTTTAGTAGCATGTACTTGCTCCAAATTTCGGTGCGCAACTTTTAATGGACACTAGAGCACAACGATGCATGCATTACCCTTGCTTATATGTGTAACAGGTACATAGTTTGTATATTTCTCAAAAAAAACTGTGTATTGAGAAAATGGGGTCTTGTTGCTATTACTAAGGATGGTTATGGAATGGCTTTTTTGGGTGGAGCCTATTTCTCGCCATTTTTTTATTAACCAAGATTAAGTGAAGTATTCATTGAAAGTAAAATGTGAAAATATCTGAATTATGTCCTGAATTCGTTCCCTTGTAGAGATAAATAAAATGTACAGTCAGAAAAAGGTCTCATAACATTTCCTAAAAGGAATCCCTACTTTCTTTATCTCATAATAGTCTTAAATTACCCTCAAAAGAACTGAACATTAGTTCAATTTTTCAGTAGACAAGGCGCGAGAAAAATAAGCCTGAAAACAAAATGGCCGGTTTTGGCGGGCCTGGAATAATGTTTACCCCCTAATTTTTCAAAACTGTTCAAAATATGTAAAATCTTTTCAGCCATGACGTTGTCCAGTTTCATGAAATAGTCAAGTCGTTTCCTTTCCCCCCCAAGGAATCCAACCGCCCCTTCCACTTATGTGGTTTATTTGACATTTGTAACTATTTCATAACGTCATTAATTTCTGCACCCCGACTTTTTTTCCCACATAAATTTGGGCATCTTTGTCTCACACTTTCAATTGATTATGTTATTTGATAGGGAAATTCTAAGTTGAATTAGTGAGAGCTATACGGAAAATCTAGAAGCACCTGCCAATGTACATTGAAAATTGGCAAAAACCATATAATAAACGCCTTCGTCCTTATGGAGTGGACGTTCAGTGTAAGTTCCATGAAAAGAAGGTTCTACTACATGCTAAATGAACACATTCCATTGGTGCAATTACTCCATGGAAATCAGTAATGTCTGAAAGACAGCATCACTTGTAAATAATCCTTTTATCCATGATAAGTATGGGCTTTCTTCTTCAAGGAATGTTTGACTTTAGGTCCAAGCGTCTATTACTTCATATCAAGCACTACTAATTTCGACTTCTGGTTTTACAATTGCATATTCTTTTTATGACGCTCGTAGACGTCTAGGTCCGAAATACCTTGCAAACACATAAATTATCCTTTTGTGCCAAATGATCTAAATATATATAATAAACAGTTTTAATGATCTTTGCTTGATTTGGTTCAAGAATTGGTAGTGTTCCAAAACAATTAATATATTTTACACAATTTAAGATTATTATACGTATAAGAGTTCTAGTATCCTATGTTGAAGGCGTTTGCAGTTCAACGATATATGTCCTCCAAGCGAAGATCCCAAATGACGTAATGGAAAGTTCACATAATTTACCTCTTCAATGTAGTTTATTCCATGGAATCTTCTCATTCCTGAGATAATTTTGTTGTCCAGCAGTTCAAGACGACAGTTAATTAAGTCCCTCGACGACATAATCGACAGTAGATTAGTCCAAGATACCTCACCACGATTTCTAATCCTTGTCCACAATTTGGAATCCTTATTTGAACCCAGCCCTTTTGTCTTCAAAGACACAGTAGAATAATTCAGCAACTCTGCTCACATGGAATTAAATATCCTGGCATTAGGTGCTTTACAGGTCTGCTCCTCAATGCAGAGTAAAACTAGCTATCTTCTAGCTACTTGTTACTAGTGGATGCTGGCAGAGAGTCCTTCCAGTGATAGTATTTAACTACTCACAGATAGATTCCCCTTTCTAACAATAATCATTACATCATCCTCATGCATAAACATAACCTTACACTAGCTGACCAATCGGATTTCATCACCCGAATTACATCACTTCATATATATAACTCTATGGGGGAATTCCCAGACCTTGCAATGTTTTGATCTTTTAAAGCATAAACAAGCTGACTCAGTTACTAAGTTTACATCTTGGGGAATTCCCCACTTCCCTTATTGTGCAATCTATCTAACAGGTGCATCCTGCATAAACAACTCTAGGGAATCCCCTTTTCTCTCTTTTATAGTAAACAAAATACTTTTCCCGTGAGAAATCTTTTCTCAAATAAAATTGAGAAAATAATATTTTAATCAAAATTTCGAGGGTAATATAACAATATCAGTGGAAGAAACTTGCAGTATCAATCTACATTATGCCTTACCGGTAGGTCCAACCTGATAGGAACAAGGTCCAGCCTGGTAGAAAATATGGAATGTACCAAAGAAGCCTGACTCTCGCAGAACTCGAACTCGGGTCACTCCATCAAATTCAATCGCCGATCCAGTACCTTAGATGGCTTGCAACCTCCACTGATATTTACCAAAGCCTTAATAAAAGTTCTGTGTTCATATGAAATTCTTTTGCTATTGAGGCAATTTCAAAATCTTCAACTGTAACGTTTGCAATGTATTTGCTATGAATTCCGTAAGTAAAATAATATGAATAATGCAAATTTCAACATCTCAGAAAATGTAAGTTGAGAGATTTTACATCACACGCTTTTAGAGTATCATGGTCCAACCAGGTGCACTATTATAGTACATTTTACTATTGAGCGGTGTAAATGGACATAATGAAATCACGGGAATTGAACATTTTGTTCATGCATTTGTTTTCTCCATCTGATATACTCACATTGTATATTGGCCACTTGTAACCGCACTGTGCGTGATTATATTTTGGAATATGGTGAAATGTACATTAGTGGCACTAATTATAGAGAGCGGGAAAGTGAGAAGTAAAAAGAGAATCAATTTTGTCGTGATATGATTTTGTATATTCCCAGCAGTTAGCCCAGATACAAAGAAGCTGTTACGAGTAATTGGTTCAATGCTCTTGTGAATAATTGATAGCGGTCATTACCTGCTGTTTGACAGATCCGTTATGGGCGGATCAAGTCAGTTAATGCTACTAGTTGTGTTCTGGGCGAAACAGCATCTGTTAACATGACATTACGTAGTAAGCATGTTATTAAAATATGAAATTGCAATATCGGATTTTGTTATTTTAATAGGTTTGTCAACTTTTTCACCGAACGGTACAAAACTGCACTCCACTTTTTGGCGTTGTTTGTCACGTTAACTGTTGTTATTTTAACAACGGTCTTACTGGTTTCAGATACTACACCAACAGGCGTTAAGTAAATAAAAATATTCCTGGTGTCAAGCCCGTAAAATGACTATTAGAAATATGAATTAGAAATTAGAATTATACCAAAAGTGTTCCATTCTCTCTTCTGATTCTATGCAAGCCAACCCAGATAACGTAACGTATTACATTTCAGCTTTTATAGTGTATCTTTAAATTCATTCTTGGTCACATCTTTGACATAGATTGAACCTAGAAAATACGAATTTAAATTGTAAAAGGCTATATAATTCTATAAAATTAAAATACAATTCCTCAACTACCCATTAGTTCAACTTCTTTAATTATTAGGATAATATAGCATTTTGACCACTGGTAACATATTTGCCTCGCCCAGGCTTGAATAGTAAATCCGCGGTATCATTACTAAGGCTATCACATGTTGCCAATTTTCTCAAACAATTTTAGCTACCTTAAATTGTTTTGCACGAGGTCTCTGCAATATTGTTTATATGAAATACGAATCTGATATAATTTTGCTATCACTGTTCATGAATACTAAATGATAAGAAAATATGTTTTGGTCATTTTCAACTGACACTACCAATTTGATTTTATCCCCAACTGTCAGTCCAGACTGTTAGTTCCCAAAGGAATTCAGCAAAATTGAAATTTCTCTATGTAAGCTTCGCAATGCTGCTTGTAATTAGGGGGATCAGTACACATCACTACTTCGGTGAAGAATTAAAGAGTCCACGCAAAAGGCTTTAATTCTATTTTAATTCCATTAAATTAAAGCCTTTGACCGACTTGACCAAGCATAAGCGGCGAAAGGCTTATATTTGGAGACTAGTGGAATACTACAGCACTACAGGAGAGGCGATACCTGTGGTTTGGTCTTTATAATCTTAATTATTTGTTGAATCATTTTATACTTTCCAAAAAAGACAGCCTAGGCGGATGGTATTTTTTAATTACATACTCCAAAGTGCGTCGGATTTCAGATTCTAATTTAACATATTTATACCAAAGAGGACCGGAAGACACGAATAAAATTGAACGTTTGCACTTAAGGCAAACACCAATTTAAAATAAAAAAAATAATCATATAAATAAATAAGCACAGAACAAAATTATATTAAATTAAACATAAAACAAAATTCAATTTCCCACATACCGCGTGCATAAGTATTTGGTACTTTTACCCCCATAAGCTTTTTGCGATGAGCCTTATTTTCGCCGCAGAATGGCCAAATGGTAAGAGAACTACAGACGCACTAAAAAGAGTTACATGCAAAGCAAATCTATAGGTTTAGGTGAAACACTAATACACCATCGTTTATCAAATTCTCCTAAATTGATACAGATACGATGTTCAGGTGAAGCTTTTACATTCACACCTTGCTAAGAATAACAACCCACGACTTTTTTTTTTTTTGTTTTGGTTTAGTCTATTAATTTTTTAAATAAATTTGAGAACGCATTGCAAGAATTACCCCAAATCAATTGGCTGTCTTAGACTCTTTTAGTAAACACGTCTAGTTTACAAACATCACCAATCACCATTATGGCGGTGACACACTGCAAAAGATAAGGTGCTAAAAGGTATATCAGAAGTTTTAATCTATGGTGCCTCAAACATGTTGCATTTAACCAAAATATTTAAATATAATACACTCCTGTATTCCAGCTTGAGTGTTTTAAAAAGTCTATGTCCGATCGCTAATAGCCTCGTCCTTCCAGGCCCAGATTGACTAGAGTGGTTCAATTTTGGTATCAGTGGTATCAGAAGAAAGGCTATATTTTTTGTTTTTTTTCCCATTTATTCCGGTGAAATCTTAGGGCCAAGGATGTTTGGTGGATAATTATGATCGACCACAAATACTAGTCCCATAAATTTGCTAAAACCATCAATCCATATTAGATTTCACAACAGTGCTCTCGGAGATTACAAAATCACGTTTTTATAGCGCTCACTTCAAAACGGTTGAAATATCGGCGCGAAACTTTACGAGGGGGGTTTTTCTGGTGAAGGTCATTCATCAAAATGGAAAATGTAATAATTATATCGGTCATCCTCCCCCTGTAAACTACAGTAAAATATATCAGTGCATGAAGTTTTGCTGCACTACACTCATGCGTAAGGCGGGACAGTTTAATTGGAATATTTCACAACTGTTTTGCCCATCCTACAAAAACATTACAACTCAATCATAAATACACAGCTAACTGTCCAATTTGATCTCACACAAATGACATCATCTGCATGCAACCATCTTAACAATAATGACATCATGGAAACTACCCTATTTTTGCAATCTGTTTGCAAAGATACAAATCAATGGAAACCCCAGGCTATTATACGAACTTAGCTCAACCTCTGACTTGTTGTAAACAACCTACACCTGCACTCTCAATCATACCACTAGGGGAATCCAATTTATTATCTCAGGATAATTTATTATCCCGAGATAATTTTCTTATCTCGAGATAATTAAAAAAATAATTCTAACTGTCACTGTTCCGGAGCTCCGTAGGAAATTGATGAAGAGGCTGTAGAAAAAATGCTATGGGGAACCAACCTTAAGTGCGAACCCTGCAGAACACCATAATAAGCTCGAAAGCTGAGGCTGCCATTAATTTCGCCATCTCATGTTCACACTGGCGTTTCATTCTGATACACTTCATGGCATTTAATTATCACAACACCATGGTGCTTTCATTCAAGACCCTCTTGCAATGAATAATAAAGTTTTTTTTTTTTTATAAATGCTCTCTTAGACCAGAATCTTACCCTAGTAATCCATTGAGACAGTTAAGACGGGAGAGTTTTAAATTTGGGACATTTTTTGTTTTCTGATTATAAGCAATACTTATTCTTTAATTTTCAAAATTGATTTTGCGGCGGCGGAGCTACTTTCAAATATAATTTTACAATACCGGTTTGGCATTTAATGCAATCACTGGTAGCACATGCGCTCGCATTTCATATCATATTATTAATATAACGTATTTAAAAACGTGTTAGGTAGCAAATAAAACGATAATCTACAGAAAAATATTCACCGTTTGGATCGAATATCGCTGTTTATTAATTTTTGCCCAGGGTTTAAAATGTTACCCACGCTTTTACCTATATGATATTTGAACTAACAATGGCTACTTTAGGTTTTATTACAAATAGAAGTATAAAGCTATAATCAATTTAACGCCCATAAACATATCCGGTATATAAAATTGGGGAAACCTATAATTTTTATCGCCCCATTAAATATCTTTCAGATAATGAAGTTTTGTTATGTCTATAAAACCAAACTTTCGGAAATTTCTTGTACATATCAGGTATCGATAAATTCCTTAACATTAAAAATTAAAAGAATGAAACTATTTTTACTACATATTTGAAGAAATGCAGACCAAATTGCTTTCCAAATTAATTCTTAATAAACTTCCGCCTGTTCAGCCATCCCTTTTCTCTTTGTTCACATTAAAAGTTTTCATTTTTTTATTTTATAGCATTGGAATTTTGAAGGCTTTCAGAGTGACATGTTGCAAGTTTTCTGCAAATGTAACCCGTATATTCTCGAAATAAATCTCATATTTTATATTCCTTTATTTGGCATTTTTGAATTTAGTATTTTCAGCAATACGCAAACAATTTGCCTACACGCTATTTATGACAAATAATAAACAACGAAAATGAATGCTAAACCTTGCTTTTCTCCTCCTTCGCAAACAGAATCACGCTCACTACAGTATACCCAGTCCTTAAGCACTTACACTTTAACGCCCTCTCAACTTGCGATAAAGCGAATTTGACATCAGTATTCCTTTACCGTCTGCACCCGCGTACATCATCAGTAAAGCGACAGCGAGGAATCTCCGCAATTATGGGATTGTGATCATCATCTATGACAGCTACATAATTGACCGTTATTACAGTCGTTATTGGAGTATAAATGTCATTACGCAAAAGTATTTTAGCCGACTGGTAATAAACCTGCAGTGCAGAATGTAGTCCTTTATTGCATACATACGACAGATGTTGTGATCAAGGTTTCTTTTCAGTTAATACAGATGACTTTATTAGGCTATTTTAATGCGTGCTGACTCAGCTGTGGGTTTTCTTTATATAATACAAGTTACATGTAATAAAATTAACATTTAATATATGTCGTGATATGTGGATTAAGTGTAACTACTTCGCAGCACATTAAGTACACCTATAAGAGTTTGAAGCTCCGACATGCCACGGACTACTCTAACATCCTATACTATTAATGAACATGATGACATGTGAACTTTTACTTCAGGGTTGACCTAGTTCATTTACAACTCATTATTTTTCCTCTAAAGCGAGTTTGACAAACAACCGTCGTTTAGAAAACTGATATTAAAACTCTGACTTTTGCATATTCTTTATTCGTTAAGAAACACAACTGAATAAAACACCCGACATACGCGTGATTGAGAAGACACCAACGGATATTTTCTCAATAGGCCCTCTCTTCTAAGGTGATATGTTTAGCCTAAAGTAAGATGTGTCTGGGGCTTGAATATAATGACGTAAGAAGATTATTGGTACTTAGAAACATATAGGTTTCATCATGCCGTTGTTCATTTTCATTTTTCTTCAAACCATCCTTCAAGTTTTCGAAAGTATTATAACTCTTTAATGCAATTATATTAACGTTCATGAAGTGCACTTTGTGGTGGGAGACTTACAGACAAGAACGGTGATACAATATTTCCCGCCGTAACAAGCACCGTGTGTAGGTACTAGTGTAAAGGGATAGGTAAGCGCTTAAAAGTTCTTGTTCCGATTTATGTTTATTGTGTTCTCTACTTGATATGAGAGCCTGGCACTTGCATATACTTCCCACTAAGTATTGTGAGAAACAAACCTGCGGTTTGATGGTAGAAACAATAATGCATATTATTTATAAGGCCCGTTTATTATACTTATTGATGGTTAACCATTAAAATGGCAATTTATGGCTTGAATGAAATGGATATGAAGGCTAAAATTTCAGGACGACAATGAGAAAATACAGCCTTTCATTTGGTATCAAAATCGATACTACTTTCGAGAAAATGGCGAGGAGGTCCCAAAGATGATCGGAACACATACCTTTAAAGAGAAATACTGCCAAACAAAATCCGTGTTTGTAGTGAAATAGGCATTCTCACTGACATGTTTGTAATGTATGATGTCATTTTAGAATAGGAAATATCATGACAGTGACTGATGGGAAACAATTACCGAGCAGAAGAAAAATATTCATCCTGTGTTCCCTACCTTTCCCACATCGAGGTGCCATTTCCTAAAAGAATTTCTTGTCTGCACGCCTAATTTGTCGCAGCCCCTCTGACAAGGATGATCCAGGAATGACCACTAGCGATTCGAATGCACCTTGAAAGGCATTGACCCAGACAAGACAAATCAACACCCACTTCAAGATATTGTGTATATTAATACAACACGATATGCTAATGCCGGGGTATACAATTTGCATTTTTAATGTGTTTGAGAAAAACGATGCGGACCTCGAGATTGAAATTAGCTTTCGTGAATTGCTCATCCAAAGAAATACGCTGTATCAGAAATAGCATGTATCAAGAACATCACTAGATTCCATCATTTTAATGTCAGTAGCTTTTTTTTGATTGATTTTATAATTCTGACACAAAAATCTAGTGCAGGTGTAGAAGTAGTTATAGTCCGGCGTACTCATAGTCCGGGAACAATGGTGAACAATAGGGCAGTTGATTCAGTTGACTCTTCACGCAACATTAGTTTCACTCTTTATTCCGTTATCGTCTATGGAGCCCCGGACTGTGGCTCCCGCCGGACTATATCTGCTTTCACACCGGTGTGGCAGCAGATATAGTCCTCCGGGCTCACAGTCCGGGAACAATGGTGAACAATAGGGCAATCGATTCAGTTGACTCTTCACGCAACATTAGTTTCACGTTTTATTCCGTTGTCGTCTATTGAGCCCGGACTATGATACATGCCGGACTATGATTACTTTCACACCGGTTTCCTCGTGTTCGATTTTTAAAATTTAAATATGTACTATTACAAGACGTATGTAGTATATTTCCTCAAAGTACCTTGGCTAAAAGTACTTACATATTTTCTGGTATACATCAAGAATCTGATCATTTTTAATTGATTAAAAGTATAAGACGCAAAAGTCTCTGGATAGTTGTTTCGGGATAATTAAAATTAACAATTACAACATTTTATTTTTAACATACGAAGTAAGGTATGAGCGATACAGAACATAATAATTTAACAAGATATTCTAGTTAATAAATGTCTTCAAAAAATTGATATGTCCACCAACTTCTGAGAAATTTGCAGACAAAAGTGTAAAACTTTTTGGACCACTTTGAATATCAAAAAAGAATATTAACTAAGTTATTTCACCGCATTGCAATAAAGTGTAAATAAATCGTTGAAGGCTGCGAGGTTTTTCAAAGTATTTTCAAATGAACTATGCCTAACATTTTCAACACAAAGGCATACGGCGCTGTTTTTCTACAATGTTAGCCCTACCAGTACCAATGTGCTTGCCACAGGTCATCCGCGAACTTTACGGTGAAACGACTATAATATTCCTTTCCTCTGGATGATTTTTGAATACATTGGATGACTTCGAGGCAACACTTTGTGATTAGCATCCATTCTGATATCAGTTTTCGCATTATCACACCTTAACCCAAAGTGTATCTCATGGCACTTGAAAAAAAATGCAAGAACAAAGCTTACCTGAAAGTGATACTTCAAAGTTATGCATATTTTGGCTGTGTTTTGAACTGGCTTTTACAAAATGAATAAATTATACCTTTGAAGCCACATAAATTTCCAATTGTATAAAAAAAGATGCTGACATTCCTTGATCAAATCTTAATTCTACTTTGAAATTATTATGGTTTCTATAATAGTAGAAATAATGAAAATTTCTACGATATTGGAATGGTTCTATCTTTAACAGTTTAAGTCATAAATACGCAAAGAAAGAAACGTTTTCTAATATGTCAAATTGATGTCTGCTACTTGTTTTAAAATATTGACTAATATTCTAAGTATTTTACAATCCGTTAATCGCCGAAACCGCGATAGGGCGTTTGGACTATGTAAGTTTCAATACTGTTTTACGTCATAGGAACGGGGACTTAAATAGAGTTTGTTAAATAATTCAATGTGACAAAATGCGATTGACGACACGATATCCACCCCATATTATTTCCTTTAGATGTATATTATTTCCTTTGGTTCTAAATTACTTGTAAATCGTCTTATTATTCCATACAGCCACCCCAGGCCGACGTATTTTGAAGGTTGGTGTGTTTTGTTTGTTTTGTTTTTCTTCCTTGTTTTGTTTTTGTAATAAAAAGGCTATTCAGTATTTTCAGTCGTGCACGAGAGAGAATCCAAGCATGCTTCTTTATCATGACCGATTAGAACAGCAGGCAAGTTTTTTCCACTGGTTTTAGAGAATTAAGGTATGATTTTGGGGTCCGGGGAAAGTACTCATAGTCCCGCTACAACAGTAAAGAAGAGGGCACTAAATTCAGTTGACTCTTCACGCAATATTAGTTTCACGCTTTATTCGGTTATCGTCTATGGAGCCCGGACTGTGGCTCCCGCAGAATATATCAGCTTCAAACCCAAGCGATGCCATTTTTTAAGTGGAAGAATGAGGCCGGAGGCGGAGTCTTACACGCAAAAATAATGGTTTAAATTCGTCTTTAAGAGAATATCGGTATAAAAGGAACATGGTCCGCCCGGAGCCATATACAACAAAGGAATGAAGCGTGAAACTAATATTGCGTGAAGAGTAAACTGAATCGAGTGTCCTATTCTTCACCGCTGTAGGTGGACTATGAGTCCAGATGGAGTACCAAATCTCCTGCCACACTGGCTCCCAAAATCACACTTTTATTCTCATTCTTAAACAGATTTATAATTTAAGGTAATCTTTAACCTACTTTTCGCGATCCTTAAACCTTAAAAGCAACAAGAAAGGACTGTCACCACCTGGTGAGAAAAATCGAACAACCCGTTGAACGCAAAAAACATACGAAACGTTGACAGGCGCGCGTGAATGTAGCAGAACGCGGTATGACGCGAGCGCATCAATCTCCAAATAACACCCTGTCTAAATTGCGAATTGAACTCGGACAGGAAGCAATGAAATTGCGTAGATTCCCTCGGCAGGTTAAGCATATCTAATAAACATCTGAAACGTTCTCAGAAGTCCTTAGGTGTTCCACAACCAATCAAGTACAAACTTAAGTGAAAAACTGTTTCCTCAGAAAATTATATTATAATAATGCCTAGTTCGCAGTTTTTTTCTCAGTGTTTGTAAAATATTTCTTGAAGGTATTAGATAACAAAAAGAACACGCAATTTAAGAACTGCTGTCCTTTAAAACAAAACCCATCTGTTTCGCCTAATGCTGTCGTACTCAAAATACCCCCTTTTGGCTATTTTGGACTAACATTTCGAAATGTCATATGCACAGATATATGACCTTTCTAAGCAGTTATCATTTCAAATTATGTAAATCCCTGTAAGGGTGAAGAGATAACATCCCTCACAATAATTAGTCAAGGCACTAGAATGCAGACACATGGTACAAATAAGAATTGGGGTCAACTAGTTCATAAAGTCTTTATTATATACTTCGGACTCGGCACAAACTTAATGCAGCATAAAATCATAAAACCATACTGGGGATGACACTGGACAAAGACACATGTTGCCAGCACCAACTCCGAAACTCAAGTGAAGCTACAACACATGCTTTCAGATATTGAGGGCTTGGGCACTGTTCTGATTGGTCAAACCAGTATAATAATACTCAACTTTGATTGGATGAACTAACATAATACAATGCCCTGTCATGACAACCAAACACCTGGCAAGATGACCTTGCCTAGTAGAGAAGATTACATTCCAGTGGATATCCATTGTATGGATTAGACTGAGTCAAGCTCTTATAGATTAAATTCCTGTAGTAGACTGAATCAAACTCATAATAAACTGATATCAAATAGTATGCAATTACAATGATTTTCCTCCCTACATCCCTTCATATTTGCTTTAATACAATAGTTGATTCTGTTTTAATTTGCTATCTGGAGTAGGTCAAGCAGGCCCGTCGCCATGGGGTGTGCGGGGTGGAACACCCCCAGCGATCCTCAAGAAGAAGAGGAGAAAGAAAAAGAGGGGAAAAGGAGAGAAAGAGAAGAAGGGAGAGAGAGAATGAGAAGAGAAAAGAAAGAGAAACGAAGGAGAACATGGAGAAGAAATAATAAAAAGACAGAAAGGGGAGGAGAACGGTTGGCCGTGTCAGAAGCATAAGATTGAAATCCAGACTTAGCATAAATCCCAATATCACAAATATTCACAATGACTTTCCCTTAAGGCAATTAGCTTTGTTTCAAGTTTAGCCAACGGTAATAAAAAATTGTTAATGTGCCAACAGTACTTGTGATAAAAATGGGAAAACCAACCAAGAGCGTAACAGTGACATGGGCAAACGGGAGGGGAGCCATGGGCCATTCCCCCAAGTTTGGTCTACCAGTGTTAGGGTAATTTTCAGTCGGGGAGCTGAAGTGGTCCATAAAAAAATGTTAGGGATCGGTACCCTAGCCCCCAGTACCATAAACTATACATAGGTCTAGTGGCCGTCGGTTGGGTTAAGTGCCCATTCTTTCATTTGAATTGATTACAATAATATTTTACCCTTCAAAATTACCCTTCTTAATAGCTAAATCCAAGAGGGCGGAGCAGGGGCTCTGCTCCTACACCCACCCGTTAAATATATTGGCGCTCGCTATGTGTAGATCCCCTTCGACAGTACAAGCTTATATACTGCCCGTCTCAGTGAGCAAATTTAAAAACCAGTCTTTTCTTTGAATTGATTACTATTTACCCCTCAAAAAGGGGCCATCTTAAAGGTTCTGAATAGCTCAAATCAAAGACCCCACCCGCTCAGGGCTTTCCCGTTTGCACCTTTGTGTCAAGGCACTTTCGGTGTGCAGTTTGGTTCGAGCGATCAGCAAGAAATGGTCTCTAAGGGCGCTATCTAGGTTTAATGAGCCCTTATGTGGCCCGAACCGCATTGCCGCAGATGATTGTTTTAATACGCTCACTACGCTCCAAGACTCTTACGCGGCAATAACATTTCTTCAGTTACACCCACCCTCATGACAAATGTCAAGCCCCGACGGTTGGAGGGTAAAGCAACTTGGAAGTGTTTTACTCAGTATGATTTTCTTTTTCTCAGTGCTTACATAATATTTCTTAAAAGGATTAGAACGAAAAGAACGAAAATCTCGTTCAACAATGCTAATTTGACCAAGTTCCACATAACAAAATCTATTTGATACGTTCTATGGGTTAAAAACGTAATAGGGACGTATCAATATGACGTCAGCACCATACTGTTGGTGGACAAGTGCATACATTCCAGGAATACAATTACATTAGTGTCAATCGACAATGTTTAGCGATTGCACAGCAATCATTGACAGGTGAATGTATTGTGTACTGGAATGGCGTCTAGTCTTGTCCACCAAACATGCTGGCTATTAAATATGGTTCTATACTCACAAGGACCGCGACAAGTTTTATTTAAATATTGAATACCTTATCATTGATTTCCACGATGTCAAGCGTTTATAAATACTACCATATGGTTAAATAATTCGGCTAAATTATGGCTAAAGTATTTCAGCACATATTACCTTAAAAACATTATGTTGCAGCTCTATCTGATGCAAAGGATTTACAAAATGTCCATAAAAAATTATACCCGATATCTGTATTGTAAAAACTAAAAGCGTTGCAAAAATTACCACAATATTTTGATTGCACAGAAGCAAATCTCGTATTATGTAATACGATTTCTAATGAAGTGTGGGCTTCAGTACATCATCGGTGGACCCATCAAGTGGCAATGCACTTGGAATACGAATGAAATTAATGCTCAGAAACGTACAACGAAGTTATCACGTAAGCAAATTTGGAAGAATTTGAGCATTAATAAAATGCAAAAAGGTAGACGTCACTGAAAATTTAAACCCTGCTCGTTTCTACTTGACCCATTAAAACGATGGTAAGACTAACAAGATTAACATCCTATGACAGCCAGTTGTTATTAGGGATCAACATGTTACAGAGTGCACCGAATTCGTCGCGTATTTGTAATTTTATCCCTAGCCGCCCGCGCGGTGATAAAATACGCGACGCCCTGGACGCATCGTTGTTGATTGTGATGACCACTTAGAATACCAAAAAAATAAGTTATTACTGAATCCCTTTAACAACGAAAAATTCTGCATGAAAACTTAATATCGTTAGAGTAACATAATTATTCTCACTTATAACACTAAATGTTCCCAGTTCGACAAAGCTTCCGAGACTAATATTTTAAAAAAATCTCAAGCAAAACGATATTTTGGTTTTGTTTGTTGCTTTGCGTTTGGCCACCTGTGTTACTTGCGGCGTACTCAGCGTTCTAAACGGACAACAGCGCGTCCGACTTAGTGTACCGCGTAAATAAACGCACTTCCGTGACCACTGCGTCTGGCTGACGCGCTAATTTGCATATCAACTGTGGTTGATAACGAATCAACAACGTAAACGCCTCCTGTACAGGAGATACGGTGAGTTGTTGAAGAGTGTATTTCCTATTATGGAAAAGATGTTTCATTGTGTATGAGTAGAGAGTTGATGAGGGGAGGCAGTAGAAGGGAGAGATAGTATGTTAAATGTATGGTAAAGAGAGCGAGATATGGAAGGGCCAAGGACTGGGTATGAAGGGGGAAAAGGGACGGATAGTGAATTGAACGCAATGGACGGGACACAGATAAGAGAGAAGAGGGAAAAAGAAGAGACGACAAGGACATTTCTAGTCTAACGAATCACAGTAATAGAGTGATGGTAGATCGGAACAGTAAGATTCCTGATTTGATGGAAGACATATTTGATGGATGGATGAATTGCGAGCAACGAGATTTCATAATGTCCTGTTAAATATACCTCAATCCTTTAATGATGAAGATTTTGTAACAATCATACATTGTCAGGAGTTAGAACAACTTCAAAACTTTCTGTCAATTCTATGTTTTACCTCCCACATAAATCACCAAACAATTTTTCATGAAAATGACCTGTATCCATTACGATTAATGCTTAACTTACATGGATTGTTTTCTCTTTTGACACACCGGTTGCTGCTGCATTCTGCAGCGATCATAGGCATTTGAAAAAGTAATATATAACGAGTGATTATAATTTGAAAACTGCCCTTTTCAGTACTTGTTGTATGACAATGTAAACTAGCGTTGCAATAACCTACATGTTCTACGATGACCGTGTAATCATGATTTTTTAAAGGTACCAGGAAATGCAATAGGAATGATTGTGGTTTGTGTCAAGTCTATAAGGAAGGAGGGACCAGAAAGCCATTCAATATTGGGTCGCGTGGTGATGACTGCCAGTTGTCAGGTATCATTTGTGATTTTTCAGAGAGTCAATAGGAAAATTTCCAGGTGACTGGTGTGCATCTATTAATGCTACTGACTGCTGCAACTCAATAAGTTCACTAATAGATGTCACTGGTAGTGTGATCTTTTTTCTGGCCTGTTTATTGGAATGGAATGTCCCGTAAAGATTTGGAGTAGGTTTATCATTCATTTCCTGGCGACCTTTAAAAGGTAAATTACACCGTGAAACACCAAACACAGTATTTTAGTGAGCACAGCAGTTCAAGAAATGCAAAAGTGGTATACTTTGTGAAAACTACTTTTCAGTTATTGATATATGACAATGTACTAGCGTTGCAATAACCTAATGTAGATTAACGGGTAGGTAATCATAATTTCACGTGATCGAAATACCGAACCAATTCTGAACCATTTGACATCTACAAACCAATTTGAAGACGTATCATTTAATCCACATTGAAAAGTGGCCATTTTGAGAAAACAGTCTTGCTGGTCAATAGCCAGGATGTACTTCAATTATGGAAATCTTTCTCGATATCGGTTTCACCCTTCAGATTTAAGGGCACTATGTGTTATCTTTCCGCGCATGTGTGTCACCAGACACCAATAATGCGGAACTAATAAATAGACTATTACGACCAATTTCAGTTCTGAATATAAAGCTCAACCGCCAGATGAAATACCTTAGATCGGATGGTGAGATAATACAAATTACATGGCCCACAATTAGTATCCGGATCATTTATTTTGAGAGCAAAGACATCGAGGATATTTTATTTTCTAACAGGCAAATACTCACAACTCTAAAAAAGGGCACAAAAATCATTACAGACACCAAGCTATCATTGATATCACGCAGTACGTACTGACGTATATGTTTTGATAGCCAATGTGAAAACTATGGAAACATAAAAAATACGAGATTTACTTTTGTTTTGAAGATATCACTTGTGTCATTCAAGGAATAGGTACATAGACACACATCTCTCTGGAGGGAAGAAAAAACCTTTGACAAACGATGAGGTAGATGGCTTCGTTCTTACGGACATTCGAGGTTCTTGATAAATTACCCATGAGGTATGTTCCCACGATTGGGTATTTTAAATCATTGACAATAATCAACGTGAGAGTGTATCCTCCCATGAAAAGAATGTAAGATCTGAAAATGGTTACTCTTTCAGGGGCTAAGCATATATACCGATTATTAACTGAGGTCATTATCAGAAAAGCAGTGATCAACTAGAGAGTGAGCTCTTCGCCAAGAGCACGATTATTAGGCGTGTGGTCAGTGCAGCGTTCATATGCTAAAGGCTGTGTAAAAGTTTCATCTCCGGTATGGGTTCTATGTAGCGATGGGGCGCATTACTTATTTTCAGCATGTGATCCCATTATTAAAAGATTCACAGATGAAGTAGTCCTATACTGGTTTTATTGCCACAATGTACCGGACGAGATTTTTGAACGGGAGAAGGGGTTGGAAGGTAAGGGCAGGATTGCTTGTGGTAAAAACATCAAATTAGTAAAATATAATATTCTAGGACACATGGCATGAAAAAAAATAAAAAAAATAAAAATATTTAAGTTTTAAAACATTATTGCTTTCATAAAACAAATAACAAAATGTACGTTCTTTGACCATCCAGTATTTAAAATGGGGCATTTTGTTATGTGGTTGTAGGTTTAGATTCTCTTCCCCAGAAAAGTATCGATCGATTTTAAACTTTAATTCTGAAAAAAATAGTCTTCGCGAGATTGACAAATGACCGCAGCGTTCAATTTCTAGGAAGGTCGTTAATGCACAAGCTGCCGTTATATATTCTCTAGCTGCATACACTTTGTACAAATTATGAACAAAACCGTTGTCAGTTGCAATGAGTCAGTGATATTGAGAAATTCTCGTGTTCGTCATCCGGAAAATCCATTTTGAGGACCACTGAACTAAGAACTGGTACCTTAAACCTTGACCAACAAATCAGTAAACAAAAGGCACGTATTACACTTACGTCCGACTTTTATTCACCCGTCAAAAATGTAATTCAGGGTCTTCTGAAAGCATTTCCAGGTTTGAATTGAGTGGATGAACCTGTGGTCAAGCTGAAAGAATCAATCAACATGTCCTCAAGAAAGCTGATAATGGAACTCCTAAGTCAAAAATTGACGGAATAGAAATATAAAAAATAGTCCTTCCGCACTCTGCGGTTTAGTATATTAATATTCAATTGGTCTTGAACAACCTTTCGTACTAGCATAGACTACGAGCAATATACTCCAAGCCCGCATTAGATTATTAAGTAGGGGTAGCAACTCCACCCAATACAATTTTACTAGTAATCTGCTACCCCATTGCTCACGGTCACTTTCACTTAATAGAATTTAGTTTGTTGAAGTCGTGTTGGAAGAAAACATAGGGTTTGATACACCTATTTGAGAGCCAGAGAAAGAAAGATTAAAACTGGAGGTCGCAATATAAAGCTCTAGATATGGCCGATGCATTAAGAGGTATAATTTTTCCACCCATGTTGCCTGCAGAACCTCGAGATCGCCGTAAAGCACAGGTTTGCCGTCAACTCCCATTTCTAGCATTGACTACATGAACCCCTCGTTACGTATTCAAGGGATGGAACAGGGAAAAGAAGAGAATGTTCACATGGTGGTACTCCTAACTATGCTTAGTTGTCTGAATACATTACTTGATGCATGTAATTTACTGTATTAATTTGAAAGGTCGGGCTTTATGGTTAGTGGCGTGAAGGACCAGGAAAATAGTTCCCTTGTACCTCGAGGTATACGCGGCTGCAGACAGCTTTAGTCTTCAGTCTATGAGACAGATATATCAGTTCTACTGTCTATCGCGTCAAAATGGAAGTAGGGACAGATATTCTCCTCCTTTTGTCAAGCCAAGAAAGTTTAAGGACTGGTTTATCTTTTAATGAAGACAGAATTTCACAGTTGTGAATGGTGTAGAGTATAGTGCATAATTTATCATTAGATAGTGTTCCGCTTGACTTGACGAATGTACACGAACTGCAAGTAAGGCTATTGGGGCTCTGTTGCCGGCAATAGCGATTTTACAATGACTTAATGGACGTCAGTTTGAACGGTTGTTTAAATCTAGATAACCGGTTGTAA